>JAPSES010000030.1:536459-557546 GCA_029822895.1 Maxillicosta whitleyi | reverse complement strand
TATTCTGTCATCTGCTCACATTATAGGTTCATTGCATGTTCTGAGATTTTCTGATTTGGAGCAAGGTTAATATCGTTAAGGAAAACTAACAAAATGACAAAAACTAGAATTGCTAAAACATTTTTGTTAACTGAAATAAATAAAAACTATAATTAAAAGGAAAAACAATACATAACTGAAACAGACTTGTGTGCGTACAATGCTAACTAATACTTATAAAAGTTATGGATAAAATTCCCTTCATTTTTGTCAATGTTGGACTGATATGAGATCAATTTATTTCGCTGGAGTAATTTTAGCTGGTGGCACCATACGGCACGTCACAGTTTGTCACTTGTCGCTCCTCGTGTCCACTTTACCTGGCAACATGGACACTAAAGTTAGAAAAAAGCAGTCGACTCCTGTATGGGATTTCTTTGAATACAACAGCGAGGAAGATAAAAGGATATGAAGAAATTACAACTAAAACTAAGCATTTAGGGAAAAAAACCTGAAAGTTATAAAAACTAGCAAACCTGCTCCAAAAACTAATTAAAACTACCTGAATTAATGAAAAAGTAAATTAAATAAAACTACTACAAAGCTATTATAACCTTGGTTTGGAGGCCTCATAATGTGCTCCTAAAGAAAGCATTGATTCCCATATAGGCAGGCAGAGAGGGATCCATCAATTAATGTATACCACTGTGATATAGGCTCTTTATGAAGACTACATTAGCCCTCTGATCATTCACAAATCAATAATAAGAATTCAAAGTACAGTGTGTTTGTGTTCTGAAAGATACATCTGTAATGTTATGTCATTGCCTTAAATTTCCCATAACAACCATAAAGACCGAGGACCCATTTTTGGGTATCAATAGTGGAAAGAGCTGTTGGTGACATATAGATGATTCACAGTCAAGTTCAACGCTATAAAACATCTCATCTGCCACATTCAGTTGACCCAGTAGCAATCATATCAAGGTTATCTAATCAGATCAATTCTATTGATTCTTAAAAAAGGGTGTGTATTTGTACGCCAGTAAATGTAATAGGAGATCAATGCTTATCTGTGCCTGCCTAGGGGCATTAATTTGCCTCTTCAACACGCTCACACACATTCGTATATACATATACACACACAGACACACGCGTCTGCTCATGCTTAGCTAAGCCAGATAAATGGGGTATTTGTTTTGAGTAATGGCTCGATTGGTGTGGCGTAAAAATCGATGCATCTTTGCAGAAAGTTCTCGGCAGTAGCCTTGTTATGTGCAATGTTAACATATCCATTTGGACAGCGTAGCCGAATGGGAATGGCTTTCACGTCCACTTGCATACCCTCATAGGCAATGCAGACAGGGAGTGTGCTTTTCATCAAGGACCTTACTTACTATTCAATCCAGCTCCCTCGCTCTCTTTTACTTGTTTGCCATTCTCTTTTCCCACTCCTTCAATCTCTGTCTTTTATCTCCCTTTCTATTGCTATCATATTTCATTCCCTCTCTCTCTTTCTACCGCTACCACACCATTTCCCGTGCCTCCCTTGTCTTCGGTTAGTCTTTTATTTCCTCAATTTCCTTATGCAGAAAAAAAACCTGCACTTCATTTCATCTGCTTTTGTGTATGTGTTATTAATCCTCTGTGTTTCCCTTGTGTCCTTTGCAGATGTTTTGGCTATTGGGGATCCTAATCAGTCCACCATTCTAGCTGTCTCAATCGCTGGAGGAATTGTTCTTCTCATCTTCCTGGTGACTTGCTTCGTTGTCAGCGGAAGGTACAGTCAAAAAAAAAAAAAGAAACTGACATTTTCTAAACAACACATTTGCAGTAGGTGGCCCTTTTAATTTACTGAACATACTGCAAGTAACCAGAGCTAATTTTGTGTAGTTTAATGACATTTTCAAATTCAAACACTCATAAAAAACAATCATCATTAAAACACTTGACTTATTTTTGCCAAGTAGACCATGCAATTATCTAAACTACAATCTAATATCATAATCAAAAATCTTAAAATTCATTCATTTAGGTGTCTGCATGTGCAGGTAATTAGTAATCTCTCTCTCTCTCTCTCTCACACACACACACACACACACACACACAGTCCAGCTGATGTAAATACACAGCAACACATTCAATTTGCAGCTTAAAATCACCCCCGTGTTTAATATGAATAATTGGCCCAGCAGCCCAAAAATAATTAGCATTTTTAAAGATTTTGTCCTCAGTAGGAAGCCAGTGGTGTAGAGGCTGAGTGCCAAACACAGGCTACGGTCACTTACAGGTTACACCACTGGCAGGTATAATCTTATTGGTTGTGCATAATAGGGTCACAAGTTAAGAAGATTAAAGTTGAAACTGACTGAATTTTGAGCACAGCTGCAACACATTAACATCTCAGCTCCGTAAGTTTAGCTGTAAAGTCTGTAGATCGGCTTTCTCTGCATTAAAACAATACCTCATGCAGGTGCAAAGCAAATCTGTCACTTATTATGTGTTAGTGGGCTGAAATGAAATGTACATGTGCGTAACTATACACACAAGGATTAACCGACACATGCACACATGAGCAACCTCTTTTTCCTTCTTGGACTCGCTTTGAGGGATTACATGTGGGTGTGCCAAAGCAGAGCCCCCATCTTTGACATTTATACGTCTGCCAGCACCTAACCAAAGGTCTGTGTTATTCTGTATGTGAAGAACATAGACTCCCTATGATCACTCTCTTTGAAGGTTAGGCAACTGTTAATGCTCTGCCTCCAAAAAAGGCCAAAGAGGACAAGGAGATGAGAGGGAGAAAGGAAAATAAAAGAATGGCAATTGGTGTGGGGCAAGAAGATGAAAGCATATGGGTGGAGTGGGCTTTTTGGAAGAAGAAAAGGAGGAGGAGAGAGAAAGGAAAGGAAAAGAGGGGAAAGGAGAGAGGAGAGGATGACAGGACCTGTGATTTGTCACTCTAACTCTATGTCCACAATGAGTTTCGACTAGATTATGCACATGTTTAGAAGTGCATGCTAACATCCACGTGCACACAAACATGCACACACTAATGTACACACTAAAAACATTAGTATTGATTCAGGTGATTGCTTATCAGGCTGAGTGCTCTATTCACTATTGACTAGGAGGGATGTAATCAGTGGAGACTGTCCTGCATGGAACGCACACACACACGTACACAACAATAACACACTCACACATCCACATATTTTTTTAATCAGGAGGAATTATAAAGCTGTACGTATAAGCAACAAAACAACCTGTTAAACATATTGTGCCTTGAGCACACACAAGGACACAAACACACACTCAACTAATCAGGTTTTACAGGCTAGGGAGGTGTTAACTAGATTTTACAGAAGGGTCGATGCACTCCCATCAATTTCAGGTCTCTCTCTCGTCCTCTTTCAATTTTTTCTGTCTCTATCTACCTATCCCCCATATAGAGGTGAGGACACTTGGGAGGAAGCAGTGTTGATTACTGCTTTCTTTTAAACATCTGTCAAATTGGTTTGTGTGTGTGTGTGTAGGTGGAATGGGTTTATAAGAGGGGGATAAAGTGAGGATCAAAGGGACACTACAATAGAGTTGCTCTTTGGTGAGAAAGATGTACTGTACATAAGTGAGGTAAGGAACAGAATTGAAGGATAAAATGTCAGTATTCGTATGGGCAGTGGGGATGGACTGATTTCAGCAAGGGGTGGGGGGGGGGAGCATCTGAAGTATTTTTGAGGCACTTATAGAGCTACATTTTGAGATGGAGTGATAGAAGACAGGGATGGGGGCTCGAGAGATTGAGAGAAAAGAATATTGATGGAGGAAGAAGGAGAGCCAGCAGCACAACTGGAAGATGGGAGAGGTGCCGGGACTAAAAGATGAAAAGGTAGATTACAAGTGTGTTTCAAAGAGGACGTGGTGGAGTGATGGTGGGTGGGCGATTGCACTGTTAGGTGCAATAAGGGTGTCATCCTTCAGGTTTTGGGGGAGTTTAGAAAAAAAAAAAAAATAAGGATTGGTCCCTCTCTTTCTTGTATAGTCCTCACCTCCCTCCTTTCATCTAGTAAACCTCGCATCTTATCTGTCAATCAGCCCAGAGTCCATTTTTCTTCCCCTTCGTGCTTTCGTTTCAGCGCTCTGTTCCTGCTTTTCTCTTCACTTGCCTTTCTTTTGGCTCTCTGGCTCTCATTTCCTGTTCTGTTCTTGAAATTTACATTTGGATGAAAACCCTCCCTAATGTATCAAGAATCTCCTGTATTTGCTAAGACCGACTCAGTGTGGACAGTAATTAAATTGGGATTGAAATTGACACTCAGAGCCGGAGCTGCAGCTGAGATGATTTCCCACCAGACAATTTTAAGTTTTTTTGTATAAATGTCAGCCATTTCAATCATTTCACCCAGTCATAACCAGAGAGCTCCTTGTATTGTTCTTGTTTAACCCACTGAATCACTGATCCTAACCACACTTTGAACAGCCTGATAGAGGAATTTTATCACTGAACTATAAAACAACAACAATGCATGCCCATACAGTTTGTGTCTTTGTGCAGCTCACTTTCACATTTATCCATGAAAGCACATACGCACAAGCTGCAACGAGTGCTGGCAGGGTACTGAACAGCTACGCCTCATAAACGGGCTGATTTGCAGGCCACTCTGTTCTGTCCTGTTCTCGTTTAATAAAGTGCTGTTATGCTATTGTTACCGCAGGAGGGAAAACATGAAAAAGTGTCGAAAGCTCCTCAGACGCAGCACGGCGCTGACAAATCACACCAGTTATTGCTGTGTGCGTAGCATTATTGCTCTGCGAGAGCATGCATGCGGGTGTGTGTATGTGTTCGAAGTTGGTGCTTTTGTCCTCCTGAGGGTGCTTTGGCAGACTGGCAGGTGCGAGCGATGGGAAGCAAGCTAGAGACTGGCATAGCCATGGATTCAGCAGATGGCCTTTCACTCAAAAAGCTTTCTCCCCTTCGGTCCTCACTTTCTCTCACTCCTTGTTAAACATGTTACAGCTCCTGCCTCCCAGCATCTGTGAGCATGTGTGTGTACGAGCCTCTCCTTTGTCTGCAGTCTAATGATACTCCACACAGCTCCGTTTCTGGATTGCTGCAGGCTTTGGTTATATGCCAGATTCCTGTGTGTGTTTTTCTATGTTCATGTTTTTAATGTGGGAGTTTTGGTGAGAAGTCAGCAGGAAGTTGTTCTATCTATGAGCTTGTTCTTTTATTTATTTATTTTTTATTTTTTTTAAATGTCTCATCTGTTGTTTCACACAGGCTGACTTTGTAGGTTACATTTGACGATATCTAGCAGCACATCCACAGCCACAATCTGTTAAAGACAACATCTCAAAATCAAAAATTTAGTGCAAAGGATGTTGTTTATTCTGTAGTTACAGCTTTCTTGTTCCACCTAGATGAGATGAGAGTTGTCATAGTTTTCAACTGATCATCATGTTGTTGGGTGACTGGTTTTAATTTTTAACTGTGACAAAAAACCAGAAGAGACAGATATATCTTCAAACAGCAAGTAGCTTATAGCAAATTCACATTTCAGAGACTTGCAGTATCTTAGAAGCTGAGTTTTATCTTCACCAAACGTACAAGGAGAGAAAGGAGCACCCTTCTGAGGAGAGTTTTTAATAATACAGAGAGAAAGGCAGAGGGTGGAGGCCATCCAGGAAAGTGAGATGTCATTATAATCTGGCTGATTCTTGCAGAAAGACTTCACCATCTCACTAATAGAGAGCGAGAACAGCTCTACCTCTTCAACACAATAGCATGTCCTGTTGACGTGCGTGTTTGTGCATGTAAGCTCTTCTACCTCAGCGGCATCTGTTGTGCAGCCTAAGGTTATTCTTAAAAACTTAATGACACCAAAGAGGAGCGAACGTTAAGGGGAAGCTGATGAGAACATGCACTTGCAAGAGGAACAAAGTTAAGCAGCACTGAGAGAAGGAGATTTGAAGCACTACCACAATAACAGCAGCATATGCCTCGCCTGTACTGCAATAAAAGGCACTGAAATTAAAACGGCACAAGATAAAGAAAGAAGGGGGAAAAAAATGGTTTAAGCTCTTGGGAATGTTGTATTGAGCAAAGAAGAAGGAAAACAAGAACAAAGACAGAAATAATAGACCCATATTTGCCAAATGGGACTTATGGTAAATTCGGTTGAGGTAGAAATCAGCCATTGCATGCAGTCCCCGTGGGTGGTGTTGGCTTGTTTGCTTGATGATAGAGGTATTGTGATTCTGTAGCCAGCAGATTCTGTACACATGAATATGAAACAAAGCAGCAATGTGGAGGGAAGTGTGTGTGCCTATATGAGGAAATGATGTGTGTAGTGTCATTAGACAGATTTGTACGTGTTGCTTGGATGCCGGTGCTTTCAATTAATGTAGCTAAGCTGTAGGGTGTAGCGAAATTCAGCTTTGTCTGCAGAATGCCTCGAAAGTAGCTTACAAACTGTGCAATAATAGCAGCTACTTGCCGCAGGTGCAAAAATATTTCACACTGACTCTATGCAAATGAGCAGATGTTGCAGTGGGATACATCAAATGTCCTATAAACATCAGACAAATTCACAATAGTTTTTGGCTGCGGTTTTTAAAGTTTATAGCACATTTAAATACATTTGTTGGATGCGCACACACATGCATATATTACGGTCATAGCCTAATCAAGTCGTGTCAGTGCAGTAACATCATTAGGGGAATTAGTTTCACACTCATGTACGCAGTGATCTGTTAGCAAATATATAGATACACTTCACTTAATTATACAGATGACATGCTCCATGCCTCCTTCCCGCTCTTATTTGACCTTTTCACCAGGTTGTTAAAAAACCTGCTACATTACACCAATTACCCTAGGCACCCCCTTTATCCTCTATCCTCAACTCCTTTCCTTTTGCCTCTCCCTTTCTTTTATCACCGCCGTCTGTACTGAGCGGGAGCTAAATGAAATGTTTCCAAACAGGGTGTTAATGAAACATAGACAGATTTATTAGTCATAACTCTTCAGCTAATCATTTCTCCATCCTAATAATTAGCCCAAGTTGAGTAAATCTTTTTACACTGTGGTCAAAGTGCTGAGTTGATGCCAAACGTGGGCAAGATAGAGGAAATCTCACTCACTTAAATTCCTGACTACTCTCTTAGATCACCCAGGCTTTTTGTCAGACTGTTTTTTTCATGCTGTTTGGACTCTTAATTAATTATCCACAATCAGCTCTTATAAACCTCATAGTTTACGAGCACCCTCGCAGTGAATTGCTTTGTTTTTTCAGATGGTGTACGGGTCTTAATTTTGGTGTGAAATAATGACAGTGAATTTAATCCATTGATTTCATTCCCGGTAATTATTTTTATATTTAATAGCTTAATATTAAACGAAATAACCATTAACATGAGTAATGATGAGAACAGATACACGCAGCGGGGTGGATGTGTGTGTGTTTTGTGTGGAAGTAGGGTTGATGAGGAATGGAGGATGGATGTGTCATTTCATTGTGTCATGCTGGAGGGGTGACTAATGATTTACTGATTTCATTTTTCTAGTCATTCTGATTAGCAGGAGGAAAATAATGTGAAGTGACAGGAAATGAAACAGGAGAGGAAGGAAAGGGGAGGAAAAGAAAGGAAAGGAAGAGAGAGGAAAGGAAAGAAAAGGAAGGAAAGGAAACAGGATGGAAAGGAAAGGAAAGCTAAGGGAAGGAAAGGAAACAAGGAGAGAAAGGAAAGGGGAGGAAAAGAAAGGGAACAGGAGAAAGGAAAGCTAAGGAAAGGAAAGGAAGAGAGAGGAAAGGAAAGAAAAGGAAGGAAAGGAAACAGGAGAGAAAGGAAAGGAAGGAAAAGGAAACAGGAGAGAAAGGAAAGGAAAGCTAAGGGAAGGGAAGGAAATAAGGAGAGAAAGGAAAGGAATGCTAAGGGAAGGAAAGGAAACAAGGAGAGAAAGGAAAGGAAGGAAGAGGAAAGTAAACGCTAAGGGAAAGAAAGAACAGGAAACAGGGGAGAAAGGAAAGGACAGGAACTTACCTATCTATGTGAGTGATCCCATCTGACTCTTACTTGTCCTGGAGTGTATCAATTTCTACTTCCTGCCAGCGGCCTGCCTCTAATCCTATAAAAAGCAGCCAGTCACATAAAACAACCTGGGTCATACCACAAAGCTCAGAACGACACACACTTTATTGGGTCTTTTCACGTCTCAGGTTAACATTAGTCCAAGGTTATTCGCCAACATGAAGACAAACAGTTTGCAGCTCCTTCACACACAGCTTTGTCTTTGTCTTTATAAGTACTGTAGTTAAACTCACCATGCAGTCCCACTTTGTTTCAAGGTCTCCCCTTCCTTTCACCTTTCTGTATGTTTAGTGCATAATCGGAGCTTTTATTCTGTCCTGCCAGAGTTTCTCCTCTTTTGATCTCCTCTTTGTCTCCCTCCCCTCTACTTTTCATTATCCTGTCTCTCTATTTTTGCCCTTTTATTTTAACTCTTCCCCTTGTCTTTTTAGCTCCGCTTCACAGGGTCCTATAATACATTTTTCTTTTTTTCCCCCTTCTTTTCTCGGGCTCCCTTGTACTCAGACAGGGGACTCTAGTGGCTCGGGAGACACTTTTGAAAAGATAATTTTGCAAACTGCAGGCAGTTACATTAGTATGTTGAACAGCGAACAAAGCAGCATTTAGGTAATTTGATCACTATCTGTATTTGACAGGGGTGGTTTTCTAATTCTACATTGGAGTCTTAGAGCTGTGATAGCCCTTGCAAACTACCTGACAAAATGACTGTTTTTAATTATCGGAGGAAGTACAAATCAGCCCAACTCAGCAATGTATGTTGTTGTCTCGCTCTCCGTCTCTCTATTGCCTGCAGTTACACTAAAGGGAAGAAATGGAAGCAGCAACAGAACCTGAGGCTAATCATTCAGTAACTGAAGGCACGGCACAGTAGTGTCAATGTCAGGATAAGAAGGAGGCCAGCTTTGTTATCCATTTTAAAGCTGATAAAAAAAGCCTACAATCAGTCTGGTGCACTCTCTTGTAATCAGATACAGACTTTCTATATTTACATTTGGTCGTTCCATGCTACACTGTACTGTTAATCTCTACACAAAAGTCTTTAAAATTAGTGATTTTTAAAATTTATTTATGGAATTATGCATTTTAAAACATTTCTATAAACTGTAAATGCTCTGCTTGGGTCTGAAGCCCAAATGCAATAAACTAAGAAAGAATTAAAATAGGTTGTAGAAATCTACTCAGTCTTTACCAAAAACGAATATAAAGATAGCTTTACAGCATCTGGAGGGTTCAAATTAAAACTATATGAACTATTTTTGGTCCAAATACACAAATAAATTAACCAAAGAATAATAAAAGTGGGTTTAACAAAATATGAGCTCATTAAGTTTGGATGAAGATGTTTTATAAAGTATCAGTCATGGCAGAATGTGGCTCCAATAGTGGTCAATCCCTCATACCAGGCTTCTTAACTGGAATTCTTGACTGTGTGGTAAATAAAAAGCTCAGGATCTAGTCTCCATTTCAATATTATAAATGATTTTGCACATTATTTTTTAGGTACAAATAGATATCAGCAACTGCCTTTAACTGTCACAGCACAGTCGCTTATTAAAACCATAAAAAGGTTGACAAGGACCGTTGCAAAAAATCAATAGTCATCAGGGATTGTGTCTCTATAGGTATCAGAGTACCTCAGACTTGTTTCTGGCTGGGTTTTTTTTACTCACTTTTTTTTTTTTTACATTAAAGATTGATTTTTTTGTTGTTGTTTGTCCTTTTAGTATTCATGCATTCCACCCCTTTGTTGATGAGCACCTGATTCCTATGTATGCATTTGCATTTTGTATTCAGTGACCCAGTGAAGCACAGACTACTAGTTTATTTTTCTTTTTTAAAACTATACTTCGAGCTGTTTCTACAAGTAAATCACACACAGCCCTATTTCTAGTGGACTTCCACCAATAGGAATCTTCCAGTTGGTGTTGTGGAATCCTTTTTGTTGATTATTTTTGTATTACTTAGATGTTCATTCCTGTTATCCAGTGTCAAATGAAGACACAATGGACGATGCTAGTCAATTGTATCATTATTACAACGTCTACTATTTTGGATGGATTTATTCACTTCACATCCAGTTTTGGCTGCAGTGTTTACCCTTGGCAAACGCTCAGACCCTGTGCTTACCTCATGCTCATCTGAGTTGACCTCTGGTTGAAAGTTATTTTCCCACATTCTGCTGGAATACTTGAAATTGTCTGTTTGACTGAAAATAAGTGAGTTTATCTGTTAGCCTTGTGATTGACTTGTGACCTGCCTGGGCTGTTGGGAAAAGCATGCTGGGATAGGATCCAGGTTCTTGTAATCATGAAGAGGAATGCATTAGTAGAACAAAGAACAAAAAGAGTTGTAAGATTCTGACTGAGCAAGAACATTTATGTTTCAGTCTAACTCAGTGTTTTGTCAAACTGGCCTTGTCTTCTGGTATTTACTCATTCTACAGCCATACCGATGACAGTCCCCTCTTTGTAATTTTCACTTAAAATGTCTATTTTTGCCTGTAATGTTCTCATGGGAGAAGTAATATTTCCCATTCTGTGTCGATCCGCTGTCTTTCAACACTCTACGTATTGCACACAATATCCACTATCTCATGCTGACCTTGTTTGCCATTCTTCTCTCTTGCATTATCTCTGTTGTAGTGATTTCATATCTCTCTCTTGCTTTCTTTTTAAATTTATTTCCAGTCAGCCCTATCGCCTCTTTCTGCTACTCTTTTTCATGCCCCACCCTCTTTCCATCCACGTTACCCCTCGAGTTGCTATTCCTACGGCTGCTCCCTCTCTATCCTCGCTCTTTCACTCCATCTGATTGCTTGTTAGTTGGTATGCAGGCTTGGACCCCCATTGTGCATTCTTGCCTGTCAGCACTCTTTTTCTGTTCCTCACTCACTTTATTTCTCTTTCCTACTCCTGGTACCCGGTCATTCTCTAAAAAACAAAACAAAAAAAAACAAAAAACCAAAGTGTCATACAGGCCCTGTCGAGGAAAGGATAAATGAAAAGAAAGAGGAGAAGAAAAAGAGGATGTATGGGTTATTGGACAAGAGAATGTTTTCCCTTAAAGTAAGAATTAAAGAGAATATAACACCCCAGAGAGATAAAGGGCAGTGAGGAAGAGAAAAAGAGAGAGGAAAATGGGGGAGGGGCTATGGCTACGATAATATATGGATGGAGTTCTATGGAGGTGGAGGCTTGCTACCAGAATGACAAATGGGTCTCGAGTGACAGAGTATTATATTAAAAAGTAAATTGATATGCAAATGTGGACTGTGTGGCTTTGGAGGACAGGGATAGCCTGTTGTCCTCACTGAAGTGGAACAGAGAGAGAGAGACGGAGGGAAAAGTGAGAGCTTGGGTGTGATAGTGATATCCCAGTCCGCTAATATGAGTGTTTTTTTGCATGATTGGTGCAGGTGTGTGTTGCTTAAATCTGCATGAATATACATCGGTGTGTGCAGGAGTGTCTATGTGTACTTACTCTATGGGACAGTGTGGTAAAGTGCACTAGGATGGCAAGTAAATGGAACAATGACTCCTCCAACACTGAGAGATAGTGCTAACTTCACACTGCAGTACAGCGGTATAAAGAAGCATCTTATTATACAGTCTGTTCCAGCTCAAGACTCTGTGAATGTTTCTATTATAAAGTGTGGCATTCAAATCAAAGCAGACAACTAGCCATTTAATGACTTTGCAATGACCATAACTACGTTAATAAATACAAATAAATCATAAAAGCATCATGGGATATTTTCTGCAGTCATATCCCTTTGTGTTTTTTTCCAATACAGAAACTGTGACATACCTTTATTGTACAAAAACATGACTTGGAATCAGACAGGAGACCTGCCTGTGTCCTACATCACTGCAATAAACGCATAGAGATTTATAATACATTTATGTTTAATTTAGGCAGGAACATACTAAGAATAAAAGATGGATGAATGCATGTCATCTCAGTGTTTCTCAACTAAAAACAGCTTTTGGTTCAGGTTAAAGAAATATACCAGGGCTTGATTTAGTCCACAAAGATGTGGTAAAAAGTGGATGTAGTTACACGTGAGACAAATTACAATCTTGTCCTAAAGCTTAAAAACTGAAAATGTACAAGATTTCTGGAAAGGAATGACCAAAATCATGGTCTACATTACATGAATAAGCCAAACATTTCTGCCGTGAAGCAGAGTTAAAAGGAACATACATACAATAGCGAGTGGTTATCAAATAAATGAGAACATTTTACAATATACATCATAAGTAATATAATAAAAGAACTACCTGGAGTGTGAGAGTATAGCTGCTGCCCTCCTGAATGACTTAATTACAGGTCAGTTGCATTTGGTTGAAGGTATTAAATAAAATATCAATTTCAAACACACATTCAGACACAGCTGTCGGGGGAAAACAAAAGCCTTAGCCATGTCAGGTTTTGTGCCATGTTTAAGACTGCAGCGCTAATGATTCATGACACTTCTAACTGGAGAGGAGAAATGAGTTGCTCTGTAATTACTATGGAAATGTGTTCATTTCCCATCAGACACACACACACACATACACACACACACACATATGCAACCATGCACCCATGGAGACATACACTAACTGATACACATCCAGCAGTGATGAGGAGATGAGGAAGTATCTTCAAAATGGGCTTTTTGCATGTGTGTGTGTGTGTGGGTGTATGTGTGTGCGCACCCCTGTGGGATTATCACAGTCAGAGCAGAGGTGTGACCCATGTCCCCATTCCCCATATGTTCTAAACACATGCCCAAAAGCAGTGTGTGTGCGTGTCGAGGGGGTAATGATAGTCCCTTGGTGTTCAACTGTCTCGAGCCCAGCTGATAACCAGGTGGGGGCTGCTCCTGCCCCCAACTCCCCTTTCATATGCCCCCCCTCTTTATCCCCAAATACCAGCAACCAGTCTCTACCCTGTGTGTGTGCATGTGTGTGTGTCCGTGACTGTGTGTGTATTCCCAAGACAGTCTATTGACGTCTAGGTTATGCCATGCATTCAGCTGTGTAAAATCAACACTCGGATTAAACACCAAATGAATGAGTCTCTGAGTCTCAGTCAAAACACCCTGTGTCTACACTCACTATTCCTACACATATTTATAGTTGTTAACGATTCTAATTTGCTTTTTTTGTATCATATCCTTTTTTTTCCTTAACATTTTTTGGTCACTTGGTGTTATAAATAATAATAATTATTATAATTTATGTTAATATGCATGCAAAAACACCTACTTTACTAACCGAGAGACCTGATATACATATTCTTATCTAATCATTTATAGTCTGTTCTTGCCTAATATTTAGTGTCTGTAAAGAATTCAAACCGTACAGCTGGATATAACATTGTAAATCTCAGTTAGGTCAGGAGTTTTTGTAGTTTGATTCAGAATCACAGTTACTTGTGGCTCTCAGCCCACATCAGTTTCTCTTTATGATGCACAAATTGAATGATTACTGCTTCAGCTGAGAACTCATTCAATTCTCCAAGGAGACAAGAGGATAGCTCTGGAGTATTTACTGTATGCTGTGTTTAGTACCTTGTTACATAAAAGCTATAATTTCATTTTCCTGTTTTTGGCCTAAATGTTTGTGCTGAATTTTAAAGGGTAGTAAATCTCAGAGACAGGCTTATTGCCATTTAGGGCTTTTAAATGCTTTTCAAGGCTGAAACACCACAAAAGGGAGAAATGCACGGACATAAGCATATGGCACAGACACATTTTTATTCCTATGAGGTTTGTAAGGTAGAATGAGTTGAACGTTTCCTTGCAGCTGGATAGCAGGATTGACTTGATCAATTCATCAATATTTTGTCTTGATCCGTGAACTGACCCACGCTCCAGGACGTGTGCATGTGTGCACAGGGGGCTAGAAAAAGGGGTGTATGACCTATGATAGTGCTGGAGGCAGTGGTTAATGGGCGTAAGGATCCACAGATGGGTAAAAAGGAGGACTTTAATGAATGGATCTGTTGGAGTCTCTATAGAGATGTCTGCAGGACACATAAACTCATACTCACTCAACCCCAGGCATAAAACAGCTTAGAGGAAAGTGTGGAATTGACAGGTAGAAGCAGAGCAAAAGAAGAATAGTTTGTTTCATCCCTCCAGGCTCGACTCACACAGAGGAGGATGCATGTGTGTGTGTGTGTGTGTGTATGTATGTGTGTGTGTGTATGTGTGCGAGACAAAAGGAAATATGTGGTTGTTCATACACACAGTTATTGGCTGTGCACAGTGTAGCATGGGATTGTCCTGGAAATATCATACATTCAATGCAGAAAGCAGATGTGTGCAATTTCACATACACACTCACGAATATAGAATACCTGAATTGAATAAGTCTGCTTTAAAGCCATAGTATCTGTGTGGTCACACTCCTTTTCGCTTTCTTCTCAGGCACTGTGGATATATCAAAGCAAAACAGGATCCGGATGAAGAGAAGATGCAATTTCAGCACGGTCGAGGTAAGGAAAAAAAAATGGTTCACACACACACAGAAATGGATAGAGAAGCAAATGTGCCTGATAATGCTGTCATTAGTTGCTCTTAGAAATAGGAATGTTTCACTTGTTTCTCATAAGATGCACTACAATGCATCACTTTATGCAGTGAGATTTCATTATGATGGATATAAATGTAATTTATTTGTCTAATGTGTTTTCTTTCCAGTTTTTCAAAGAGATTACATTTGTAATTTATATGATGGCTTAGTTTGCACTTATGTAAGCACACGCACAAACCCACACACACACATAACTTGTCTTTAAACCAAACTTCTCAGCACCTGCAATGAATCATAATACTCCTACTTGCATTCATACCTACATACAACAGACGAGGGGGGGGGATTTAATCAATTCAGCACTACAGGTGCAGCAGTGCGACATTTTGTTTATTTACAAATGTACCTCGCTCGTACTTTGCTTACAGAGTTTCACATCTATGTGAAAGGGAGAACAGCATGTAGCTCCACGACTTAGCTGAATATACCGTATTGTTTCACACATTCATGAATGTTGGCAGAGTGACACGCCTTATGGGTTCTTGTTAAAATTCTTAATCATTTTAACACCGTGGCTATGTGTTTAATTATGCAATAGTTTATAATATCACCCAAACAGACCACCCACTCTGATTTCTGTATTCACACTACAGAAATGCCCAAACATTCATCAGCGCTAGTTCTGTATTCACATATTTATTATGCATGTGCTATATACAATATGTACCATGCACAGCAGATGATGACAACATTCTAGTAGATTTAAGAAACATTGCATCATGTGCTGTATGTTTTCAATTTCCCCACGTTTCCCCGCATTTTTACAGTCAAGCTTCCAGGCAGCAGGACTTATATCCATCCTCACACCTACGAAGACCCGAACCAGGCTGTGAGGGATTTTGCCAAAGAGATTGACGCATCCAATATTCGGATCGAAAGAGTAATTGGAGCTGGTGAGTTGGCAGTAAAATACCATTAGGTTGGATTAACTACATAATGTATAATTCAACTGTATTAATTTCTTTTTTTTTTTTTGCTTTTTTCTTTGACTTTGGGCACTTTTGTTATGTTAAAGTAATAGAAAGTCTGGACACTGTTAAGTTTTACGTGTACATTATATAAAAGGCTTTTACATATATGTATAGTAGCTTTCACATGTGCTAGTTTTACATTAAATAAGAGGTTTCTACATATAAGGTACAATATATGTATAACCAATCTGTCACATTTTATTTATATAGTGCCAAATCATAGCAAAAGTTATCTCATGGCACTTTACATATAGAGCTGATTGAAAACCAGACTCTCAGTCAACAGCATTTACATGTGCTGGTTTGTGCAATAGACAACAATGTATTAATAAATTAACTGCTCATGTGAGTCCAAAAGAAATGCAGTTATTATAAAGTTGCCCAAACTTCTATATTTTCTCCTAATGTTTCATGTTTTTTTATGTATGCGTGTGTGTGTTTGTAGGAGAGTTTGGGGAGGTGTGTAGTGGCCGATTGCGTGTACAGGGAAAAAGGGAGATTTATGTGGCCATTAAGAGCCTGAAGGCAGGATACTCGGACAAACAGAGGAGGGACTTCCTGTCTGAGGCCTCCATCATGGGACAGTTTGACCATCCGAACATCATCAGGCTGGAGGGAGTCGTCACAAGATGTAAGTGATGAATACAATTCTCATTTTGCATGTGGATGAAGCGTGTTTGTCTAATCATAATCATACACACTAAAGCTGTAGCTATTGATTACTTTCTTCTATTTGATTTGATTAAATGAATTATTTGAATAAAAAAAAACACGACACATCTGAAAATGGCAAACAACCACAAAAAGTATACAACTAAAAGAATGTAAAATAAAATTCTATATAGAAATAACAGCAATAACAACACAATTAAAAATATCCATATATTGATAACGTCACATGACATCTAGAAACAACATATGCACTGCGGTCTACAACTAATCTGTATCCAAATTAGAAACTTAAAAAAAAAAAAAAAAAAAAAAGCCAAATATTTTTCATGTTTGTGTCAATGTGCAAAAGTTGAAAGGAGTAAGTGACGTTTATAATGAAGAAAAGTGAGTATATAGACATTTTCTGTCATTTTTACCTCTTCTGAGCTACACTCCATATTGTTCCTGACATCATATGTGTGAAATACAACAGGGCAAAAAAGCAACAGCAATTTGTATATATATATATATATATATATATATATATCAATTTGAATTGTCCAAACATGTGACTTTAGTACTTATAGCACCAGGGCCTTCAAGTACTCTAGAAAGATGGGCAAACAGGCAAACAAAGTCACTCACAGCATATTTTCTAACCTTTTTATAGTCAAAATAAGAAAGAAACATCCAGACAGATTATTTTAGACTCAGAATTTCAAGGGTTAATTGATTGTAATACACTCTATTTTCTTTATTGTTGATGTGTGTATTCTACTGAGTGCTGTAGTAGGTTTGTGTGTGTGTTTGTCTGCTCTCCATATAGCAGTGTTAGACACAGTAGAGTTGTTGGGGTAAATAAGAGCTGACCCTGGATCAGATAAAAGCCCTATTACCATGGCAACACCACAATGACGCAATGACAGTGTACATGCGAGAGGCGACTGTCTGCCACTAAAACGGCCACTTGTTTACCTCACATGATTGTGTTAGGCAATTAGAGCGAGTGTGTGTTCATGTAGGTGAGACAGATAGAGGCCTGGTTCAACAAGATAGCTGATTCCTTATCACCGGGCCTCGCTCTCTCAATCACAGTCTCTGTTTCTGTCCATTTATCCCCTTCTCTCCTCTTATATCCCTATCTCACACTCACTTCTTTCCCTCTCAGTCAGTGTCCATCTAATCTTCTCATTGAGTCGCCTCCCAGTTCTCTAGTTTTCTCTCGCTCTCTGTCTCATTCACTCAGTCTCCCTCTAGTTCTTTCTCACTCTCTAACTTCACTCAATCTCAGAGGATGTCAACATAAAGGGAGCTCAAGATGAAAACCCATCTTTTCCCCTCGATTTTGGTACTAAGTTGACACTAATGATTCATGTGCACTGTGTTACGCTATTTTGAAGGATCGCTTTTTGTTGACTGTTACCCATCAGCGGAACTGCTTCTTACTGTTAAGTCTCAGCACAGTTCTCCTTTTAAGAGGACATTTTGGCTTGAAGGAAATGGACAGTAGTCGCAAAACAACATGAAAGAACGATGGGTCTTTGTTGTATCCAAGTATCCCAGGCCTCGCTGTCAGTCTTATCGTTGGACAAAGTGAGAAGCTTAGTTTGCATACATTACTGTTATCAGAAAGTAAAATGTCAGTCTTTGCCTTATTTGCTCCTAAATGCTTTATTTAGCCAATCTGTGCAAAAACAATATGAAAATGCTTTTGTGTCGCTACATTCTTTTAATACATGTACGGAAAGTCCAGTCTCTGAATTAGCCACGTCTTACTGTCGCTGTAGTCTGTTACTTCTTTCATCTTCTTCAGAGAGACCACTTTCTCCTCCTTCTGGTCTCACATATTGTTATGCAGATGTTTGCGAAAGATCTTCAGACAAGCAAAGAGGACACCGCCAGCACTGGGTGACAAAATTGTAAACACCCAAGGAAGACAAATAAACCTTTGCTTTCTCTAACGTCACACACTCTGCCGCAAAGACACAAACATAAAAGATCTTCAGTCCATCACACACTGGTACTCAGTGGCACTTAGGCCAACAACAAAAGAGCAAATGCATATGCATTGGCTTTTATAATGAATATTAATAATTCATAAAGTTAATTGGATGTGTTTTTAGCCTCATGCATATTCAGTAACATGCATATTAAGAATGAGACCCAATCCATGTCTTATTCATTCCTTCTTCTCTCTCACATTGTCTAAATAATGTCTGATGTAAAGTGTGACCTTTGGCGCCCAGGATTGAAGCCATTTGTTGAGAACTACAGCAACTAAATCTAATGTGTTTTTCATTCTGACAGGCAGACATGCAAATTATGGTACTTTCTTTTCACTGGTACAAAATCACACATTATACTATATTATTTTAAAGTAAAATACTAAACTAATTTCAGAAATTTCTGCCAAGTCCTTGAAGATCTATGACAGAGGACAGTTGTTTGGGAAAGAGATAAACACAGTCTTACAACGGGTGTTATTTGAACACAATAAGATGGTCCGTGCTGTATTTTATGAATATAAAAATATGTTTGTGGGTGGTGTTTTTTTTTTTTTGGTGTATGAGCGTGTAATGAGTGTCTACCTGCTTTTACATGCATTTCCTTGTGTCTCTCTTCTCACCTGTCTTCACGGCACATTGAGAAGCTGATAGAGCCCCTCAGAAACAAATCTCACTAGCAGAGCAGTAATTTCACAGGTCACAGCCCAGGGTGTATATCTGCGAGTGAGGGGGTGAGAGTTGAGATGGGTCAATAATTCCTTCAGGACTTTTTCTCCGACACCAGCTGGTCTCTTCACACCGCCCTCGGTCTAATCAGGCAGGCTGACCCTGACTGCTCTGGGCTCAGGTGTGTTGGATTGCTGTGTGTAGGTGTAAGTAATAGTAAAGGCGGCAATAGCAGGGGTAGTATTTGTTTGTTGGTTGGGTTAGCAGGAGGAACGATTGCTGTTGTCACAGTTTTACTGCAGCTGAAGTGGCAGAGCAGCCAGCTTTCGTAAAATAAGCTGTGGTGGCTAAAGGAGGAGTGGGGCAGCAAAAAAAAAAAAAAACCTCACACAATGATGACATTAGCCCTTGCATAGCTGTTGAAATTAATAATATGTTGTATTTTTCACACAGCCAAGCCACACTGGTTGAAAGTAAAATCAAGCCACAGTGATAACATTTACATGCACACTAACATTCCAGTTTATCCTTCCCAAACCAATAAAATAAGCTGTTTGTATGAAGAATAAAAATTTGTATCAATAAAATTCCTGCTTATGTGCAGCTGTGTATAGAGCATTAAAAATAACATGTTTTTCAAACATTTCCACTGGTCCTCTTTTGTGCCTTCAAACTTCTTCTGGAGAAAATCTGCTTTTTGATATTTTCTCACATTTACCTGTTGCCGTACTCTGTCATAGTGTTTACCAGCAGCTGTGCTTTTGCTCTTTTGTTCTTTAGAGCATCCACAGCTACTAGAGCAGGATCTTTGTCCTGAGTGTAAACTGGGTTGTTGGTCGCAACCTGCACAAAAATGTCCAAAGAATCCTCATGAATCAGAAGAAAATCAATATATTCCAGAAGATGTTCCATTTGGGAAACAAGCTAATTCAGAATATCCAGGTAGATAATGTTGTTTAAATGACACCCGTAAAATAACAATAATAATATATTATTAGTGTGCATGTAAACAGTGTATATATGCTATTGGTAGTGACGTTACTTCTCATATTCATTAAATAAATTACTGTTGAACTAAAGATCTAAGTCAAAGGAATCCATGCCTAAATACATCTGAATCACTGAACATCAATCTCAAATCAATTTGTCATTAATTGGGAACTGAACATCAAAACAAATTAAAGTCAGTATTTCCATTTGAGAAGTTTAATGAGAGCAATCATCTTCTATTAGCACCACGTTCTGCAAATACTGACAATTTATGTCAGATTAATCGGTTTATATTCCATACCTGAACAGAATATTTTAATAGTTATGCACCAACCATGTTATTAAATAGTTAATCTTAAAACCACTTTAAGGAATTAAAGTTTCATCTGTAATAAAAGAGTATGTCAGAAAACACATATTTTTTGTCCTATATATATATATATATATATATAAATAATCAAGAAATACTCAACATACATTATCTAGAATCAATGAACATCAAGAATTTTTCTTTGTCAAAATCACTGCTGATTATTTCATAGCAAAGTGAGTAATCTGTTAATGGGCAAATTGTTTACACCATTAGAGGAGGCAGAGCTGCCAGTAGTAGAACGTGTCCTTAATTTTGCAGAAAGTGTTATTGTAGTGGTGATGTAAGTGGTAGTGAGAGCTCGTGACGGTGGCACTTAAGGTAGTTCTAATGTTTGTAGTGTTATTTATTCCGAAAATTGCGCATGTGTGCATTTGTCTTCAGTTGAAACAGCCCCCCCCCCCCACGCGCCACTCCAATAAACCACTGCTGCTGTCTGTCACCTGATTGTCACTATTGTCATGCTAATTAGAACCCCACATGCAGAAAAGGAGAAAAAATAGATTTTTCTTTTCTCTATCTGTCTCTACACATTGGAAGTGCTACAAAAAACCCCTCCCCACCCCTACCTCCACCCCTCTATCTCCTAATCTTGCCTTCATCTCCCTCATCCCTCATTTTATCCATCCTTCCTTTATGTGTTTTACAATCGCAGCAACAATCGGCTCATTTGGAAAACCCTCAATTACCAACCTCCATCTCATCTATCCACAATGCGCACACCTGTCAAAGAGAGGAAGAATGGACACACACACACACACACACACACACAAACACAT
>JAPSES010000030.1:519851-531413 GCA_029822895.1 Maxillicosta whitleyi | reverse complement strand
CACTGGCGCGCTCGCACACACACACACACACACACACACACACACACACACACACACACACACACACACACAGCCACTCATAATGTAATTGTCCAGTTGTATACAGTCTCTATCACTTTCATTTACACTCACACCAACACACAGTCTCTCTTAATGTAATTTGCCAGCTTTAGTGTATATACATGAACTCTTTCATGCAGACAACACTCCATGTAGGATTACACACAAATTCACACCCGTGTTCGTGGCCTACATGAAACCAGTTTTATCCCAGAGAAAGGAGCAACAGCACTTTCTGTTTCACTTAATGAAGAGTTGTTTAAAAAAAAAAAGCAAACTCCTCTCTGATCCATTCCATAATACACTCCACCTGGCACAACATCAATACCCAATCTGCACACACACATCCACACGCTGGGAGGTGTTTTTAGCTCAGCAAACGGCTGCGTTATTTCTGAAGGCGATGAAAGGCAATAAATTCGAATGAATATGAATGTGATTAGTTAATTATGTGCTTTCAGGAGGAAATTGAGGAGCGCTTGTGAATGTTTGGTGCAGAGGAGCTACACAAGAATCTGAAGAGGCTCCGTCCTGCCATTCTGTGTGTTTGAAATGTGGATGGCATGTGATGAAGTCGATGTGAAAGAGACTCATTGTATAGCTGAGTGTTTGTGAGTGTGTTTGCTCTGGTTATTACGCACCTGACACAAAAAGACGGAACAAGTTAATATAGAGCCGTGTGAGAGTGTGTGGGGTCGCTTTTATTGGTAACATCTGTTATCTTTCAGTGATGCAGGGATAATTCTGTATGGCAGGTGTCCAGATGATGGCTAGCGATAGCAGAAATTGTGTGTAAGTGAGCCTGCATGAGGACACGCCAGGCTTAGAGTCCTCTGAGCCAAGACAACAGGATGAATGTGTTTCATTGCGCTTTTTTGTTGACTGTGCGTAACACAGTGAGTCTGAAGGTTATATTCTCCTTCGTCTGTAACATACATGGGTTTAAACAATCACACACACACATACATCCACATGCTCCAACATGTAATTGGTTTTCCAGGGGTAGTTTTTTTAAAGCTTTTTTTTTTCCATTTCATGGCTGTCTACTTAGTAGTATATGACATTTAGATGTGTCTCTCTCTGTGTGTGTGTGTGTGTGTGTGTGTGTGTGTGTGTGTGTGTGTGTTAGTTCTGGATGGATACCCAAACACACAGCAACATACATGCATTTACAGACAGATGTGTGGTTTATAATCCGACACAGTTATACACACACTCTCACATGTCTATTGGATTGAAGCCTGGATGGGCAATATGACAGTATGTACTGTGCAAGGGTGTCTGCTGGTAATGATTTGGCTGTAGTGTTTCTAGTTGTGTGATGCGACACAAGGGAACATGCCGTGGGCAGGGATACTGTTTATTGGTGGTATTCATGCACCTGTAAGCTGATTCACTAATAACAAAAGAAAAAGACAATAAACATGGAGGAGGCTAGAACTACAAATACAGCATCATATATGTGCCAGTGTTTCGTTAGGGTTTTATACTGAAAGATGCTCAAATTCTACTCTCTTTGTGCAATGTTTGAACTGACTGAAGTCACGTTGGTGTTTATTTGTACATATTAACCTTCAATCTTCTATTAATTCTTTTGAACCTTGAAGCTTTCCTTTTCATTCCGTTAGTGCTACTGTCTTGAAACTGTTTTGAAGTGCTATTGTTCTTGTTTGTGTAGAAGCAAAAATAATGAAATGTGGTGATGGAACAATGAGCTTTTGCTGAATTTACAGTTGTTTTATCATGATATTTTCCCATTACTGTGAAATTATCGGTACTGTGATGGAAGGTTTGGGACATATTGCCCACCCTCTGTGAGTGAAAGCTGTGAGGATTCAGACCTCCTCTCAGGATCAATCCCATCAACTGTTTAATCTGACGCTGTGATAGAAGAGCCACACACACACATGGTCCATCCGTGATCACAGCAGAAATCAGCGGTCATCATGGTGCTGTCCCTCCCCACTTGCCATGCCCTGAAACCAGCCGCCTCTCACGCACACAGACACACAAACACAGACACACACACACACACACACACGCCTGCCACACACAACACAGGCCCCGTGTGGAGATAAATGTGACCAGCAGTCCTCACCCCCAGCAGAAGAAAATCCAATTCTCTTTCACTTTTATCCCTGAGACTAATGTTACTGTCAAAGAAGACACCACCACCAGAGACCAGGAGACTCTGTGTTTGTGTGTGACCCCTCTGTGTGTGTATGTTGTGTTTGCCGCGGTGAGATAGTGAATTCATTTAAGGTGATGTATTGCTGTCTTTACCTACAATCTCACTGTAGGCCTTGGTGGTTTTGTTCTTGCCTTTCCATGACAAGCTTTTGACCTGTTCCTCCTCTCTCCTCCTCTCACTCATCCTCCTCTCTGCTCTCTCCTTCCCTTCCTTCTCCAATACGGCTTCGTCTCGCCTCACCTTATCTTCAAATGCTTTTCTGCTTTTTCCCATTCATATTTTACTCTTATACTAGATTACTTATGCCTCCTCCTCACTCAGTCTGTCTTACTCTTGCTTCGAGGCAGAGATAGTTTATTGATATTGCATAATGATCAAATGCATGTTGTCAAAAATATAGAGTAAATAATGCATATGGAGCTGGTAGTGCACTCAGAGAGAAAGGCCAACAGTCCACTCATCTGGTTCTGCGAGATTATCAGACCTCAAACAAACCAAAAATATAGACTATGTTTTTCTCATTTTTGGCAGTTTGGGTAAAATAAGTTGGAATTCCAATTTTTCCAGACTCTCCTATGGTAAAATCTAAGGTTTCATGAAAATCTGTGCAGCAGTTTTGTGCAACCTTTATGACTAGATAAACATGAGCGATTGTATAAAACTCATGTAAAGAAAATAATGTTAAAGAAATGGTAATAAACACTAGAGGGTAAGTAAAAAAAAAAAAGAGTAAACTTTAAGGAATCCAAATTATAGCTTATATCTCAAAAAAACAAGTGTGGTAAAAAAAATGTTTTATCAATGTTTAGCTTTTATTCAATATAGATAAAATTTAACCTTTAGCCTATCACACAGAATAAATACATGTGATGCCTGCCGAGTGCAACATGCTGGAAGATTTTCCATTAGGCAAATTGATGCTGGAAGGATAGTATAGTTGCAGGTAAACGTTTGATCTAAAGTTGCCATGTCATAAAAAAAAATATGCGAGCAGTCTCTGCAGTTTTGGTTTAATTTACAGATATATTGCCACTGCTTCCACTGTCGTCTTTGTTTGCATAAGTTGCATTCACTGGCCCTTGTAAACTCTGAAATTTGTTTCCTTTCAAACATCAAACCACAAGAGCCAAAAGACAAAATGGAACCAAACACACCTTGTAAATTCAGAAATTTACACTCAAATTGCTGCAAATATTGTTTAAAACAGAAAAGTCTTTCACTTTCTCCCTGTGCTTTATTACAAAGAGGCACATCTGTTATTAAAACTGAGGATGAAAGTGCTTCCCTGTGTTAATTCCACAATGTACCATCACCTTTCATCATCAACTTTCAGTAGTTAGCATTATCAAACTACATATCAATACTGATCAAGTGAATGGCCAGAGATAGTCCAAGTATACATCTGCTGTACATGTTTTGTGACATAACAAACTTCTGTTTTCACGTTGTCTATTTCCCACCACATCTCTAATGCTGCTTTTATCTCTCCACCATGTTTTCCCCAGCATCTCCAAGGTCTGATTGTAGAAATGCAACCTATTCATCACAGCTGACATAGTCTGTGTGTTTACAAGCCCCCCACTCACACGCGCCATCATTTGCGACTGCACTTTGCGTGTTTGTTTGTGATTGGCAAAGCTAGGCAGTAGGGGGGTTGTGCCTAGGGACAAGGCAGTAAAACAGGGACAACTGCTGTTTTTGGTGTGTGACTGTGTGTCTTTGTGAGAGTGTGTACATGTGTGATTGCAGGTACTTTGTTAATCATTTGTAAGCCCCACCAGATGCCATGCAGGGGACCAGAGTGCGCGGGGCCTGTCAGTCAAACACCCCTTCATCACACACTCGTGCAGGTGCAGGTGCACAGTGATCCAACCACAGCCCCCGTCCCCTTGAGGCTGATTAGTATTCATGAGATCTCAGGAGGCCTCCTTATACACGCATACACTCACACACATATTCTAGTGGACTGGTCCATTCTAATTATCTTCTGGCGTTTATGGAGAGGGCTGATTAGAAGCTGTCAGTGTGACTGATGACGATATGCCATGTTATCCCCTAGAGAGAGGGAAAGAGACAGAGAGGAAGGCTGGCCACAGCTGTGGACTTCACTTCTTCTCTGTCCTCATCTCTTTATAGTTTCTTGCTTTCTTCCTTGTTATTCTGCTCCTCTAACAGCTGCCTTGTTATGTCTCTTTGTAGGTAAGCCAGTAATGATCATAACTGAGTTCATGGAAAATGGATCTCTGGACACTTTCCTCAAGGTGAGTTGTAACTGCACAGCTCTGTGGGAAGGAACACAGCGTTCATATCCACTCAAGGTCAGGGCCACAAGTCCTTACAAAGGCCACGTGGAAATTGATGTCCCAGCTGTAAAGTGCGGAGTTCATTCTCCAAAAAATTGCTGTACTTGAGGGCACATTCTTTAAAAGAAAATATATATAAAGACATCTGACCAAAATTGTCTTTCATCTCAAAGCTGGAGAATTCAATCTATAAAAGTTTTACTATAACAATGAAGTTCCAGCCATCAAGGACTTTAGTTAACACATATCCCTTTAAAATAAACTCTGCTGTGACAGGCCACGAGTTTAAACTATTACATCTCAACACAACACATATATTATAACAGCTTTACACAATATAAAACAGAATGCACTGTCAGCATAATACAGGCAAGGAGGAACAATGTATTTGATGATTTTTTTTCAAGGAACAAATATGTAAAATTAATTAAATGATATGGGAAAAACTGGAGTAAAATGTTGAAAAAGTAGCAATTCTCCTTGTCTGAACTTCTGACTTGTTTTAGCCTCTAAATATTCATTATAATTGCAAAACACATGCTGTCAAAAAAGACAAATAGAAGGTACAAGCCACTGAAACTTAACTGTAGTAATAATATGCAAAACAAAATGGACGAACACAGAAACATCCACATGAATATGGGCCATCTCTGCACTTGGTGTTTGATACTGTGTCTGAAATGCACTTAGTGTCCATATCCCACTGCAGACTGCTGACAAATGGGCAATTGAGGAAAATAATGTGTATTACTTTGTGTGCAGTTTAGCTCCCTCAAGAGAAACAAAAGTGTATAGTTCATATTAGATGTAATGTGCCACAAAAAATAGTCATATGGATGTTAAGAGCTAACATCAAAAGAGACAGAAATAACCTGAGAATGACCTTCAGAAAGCTACAGACCCAGGTTTCATTGTAGGATCCAGATATAGTATCAAAAAAACCGAACCAACCCTTTTGTCAGTGAACAGATTTTAAAATCAAAGAGGGGCTGCGGAGGTTTTGCTTTGTTATTGAAATCGACAAAATGACAATTTAGAAGAGTCTGTAACTCAATATGCCATTAACCAAATTAATGTCCTGAAGGAATTAATCCTTTAAACCTGAAACATCACAAAGCTGCAGTCATATTAATTTAACCTTAGAAATCTGACTTTTTTTTTTTTTAAATTAATGGGAAATTTGGAGCATTTCTTCGAATTTTAAAAACATGTCTTAGTGCTCATTCAATACCATATGCAGAGGAGAATAACATGTGCTAAATTGAAACTAATGAAACCTGTTGAAAATATATTGTAAAAGAAGCACATGTGCTCTGCACCATATCTGAGTGAGCCCTGAATCAGATTTTGTATTACCCTGATGAATACAATTTTGCAGGCCCAGTGTGTCTCGTATTCAAAGTCCCCCTGACTCATATTCAGAGCTGTTTGTCAGCCAGTAAAATCACTGCAGTGCTCCAAAGCCATTAAGCCGGTGATGATAGGCCCATCGCTAAATAGACACCAATCCCATCAGCAACACTGAAGCAAAATGAAATGAAATCTGACAGATGAAAATAGCTCAAGAATATCATACTGAAACACAGTCACACAGGCAAACATACACAGACACACATGCATGTTGTCTGTTACGGGATGGTTTGTGGGACGGAGTCGTAAAGAGCGTCCGCAGCGGCTCAATATAATTATGGAAATAGTTTCATGGGTTTTTACAGCTCGTCCGTGCTACCGGCATCCATATGTGTCTTTAATTATACTGGACATTTATTAAGCAGCCGTCCCTCAGAACTAACAAAACCACTCTTCTGTCAGCGGAGCTCTTTTCAGTCGGTGTCTCTTCTATTTAGATGTTCTATCATTCTGATCTCCAAGTTTCCTTTTTCATACTTTGACAGTGGTAATAAGCTAAAATTTGCAGAAAAAGAATCTCATTTTCCATCTTTACCTTTGTCATCTGCCTCATTCATCTCCTTGTCTAACCTCTGTGCCCTGCATTTGTCTACTCTATCGGTCTCAGCCCTCCCCACCCTCTCCTCCCCCCTTCCTGGCAGTCCAGTGTGGTGGGCAGATTGATAGAGGAAGTCTGTAGGTTTGTTAGACAGTCCAATCAATCAGCATCTCACAAAACCACCAGCTAATTAACTTACTCCACAGCTGCCTAGGGAGAGAGAAAGAGAAAGAAGTAGAGAAGGAGGAAAGGGTGCACACATGCAGAAAGATGAGGGAAGACAGATAGATAAATGGAGACTCTATCAAAGTAATACTGAGACTGAGACTGAGTAGAGACAGAGATGAATGGAGAGGACACAGAGACAGAAGGAAGGAGAGATGATATAAAGGAGAGAAGGTGACTGATAACACGGATAGGTTTTTAACGGGGACCGTTGGCCCGGGGCAGAAATAATTGGCAGGAGAAGGTGAGCTGGACCATCATCGATCAGCAAGCTCTGCTCTGTGCCAAAGACAGCTCAAATCTGGAATCTAGTGAGCTCTGCTTGGGCACACGGTCAGCATCTGAGAGGAAAGTTTTGCCTGCTCTGTCAGATCCAATCCTCCTCAAGTAGGAATTTTTTTCTGATCCTCCATTGATCCCTGGTTGGAGAAATTCATCTTTTGCTTGCTGCCCTCCGCAGACAGGTCAATGCCCAGGGTTAGCGGGAGCTGGAAGGGATTCAAAGTCTTGCTCAGAGACACCTCAGAAGTATGGAATTATACCATTACAGACTCTTGAATCTGGGCCTAAACCTTTACTTCCAGCTGAGGTTGTTAAAACACCCAGCCTTAATCACTATGTCACCCTGCTGCAGCTTCATGTCAGCATTTTTACGCTGTGTGTGCATTGCATTAATTCATTATTCTCTCTGTCATCCAGAAACATGACGGCCAGTTTACTGTGATCCAGCTGGTCGGCATGCTGCGTGGCATCGCCTCTGGTATGAAGTACCTGTCAGACATGAGCTACGTTCACAGAGACCTGGCTGCTCGGAACATCCTGGTCAACAGCAACCTGGTGTGTAAGGTGTCCGACTTTGGCCTGAGTCGGGTTCTGGAGGACGACCCAGAGGCCGCCTACACCACAAGGGTAAGGCACTATTAGAGGCTCTGGCCAGTATTTATATTACCATATTGATCATAAGCAGTTGAGGTAATGGAGATTTTTAACCAGCATACATTTGCATTAAAAACTAAAACCTTCCTTCTGAAATTTATAATACAAACTCCAACACAAAACTTTCTTGAAGTGCCCTTAAGCATATATATGTTTAATTAAAAGAGAACTTTCCAACATCATCTTAAAACAAAAGCGCACAGAGCTCCAAGGTGCTTTTCTTATGAAGTGAATTGAAATAGCTCCCTGAAGTTTTATAAAGAAACAATAAATACACATAAATTTGTACTGAACACTAATTGTATCTCAATTAGTAGTCCCACTTCAGCAGTATGAGATTGTAGTGCAGAAAGCAAAGTAGCTCAGTAAGCAGCTGCATCAAAGCCAAAGAAATACATTATTAAATTAATTTGTTTTATCAGATATTGTAACACAGACATTTTTTTTCATATGCTGGTCTCTCTATATAAATGATCACTGGAAATTCCACCCAACCCACAATGGATATATATATATATAAAACCGAGCCCAGATCTTAAAGAGATCTTAATGCGATACTGATCTGAGATTGCATAGTCCTAATGAAAACTGTGATTATACATTAAAACAAATACACACAAACTCCTCCTCCACCTCCCATTTTGCCCAAATATAGTCAGATTAAAATACCAAAGCCAACATCAGCATCCACTCACAGAGCACAAATTGAAGACTGAAGAAACTCAAACGTCAGTGAGTTAAACCACTGTGGAGTAACTCATCTAAAATGCCCACAAGGAGATGGCATTATTCATATTCATAGGAAGTATTGGGGATGTTATTTTTAATATGGCATTAGCATTGCCCTGGGAAGAGTGTATCAGCCGCTGACTGCTCTGTTGCAATCGCATACATACACACACACACACACACACACACACACACACACTGATGTCAGGAGACCTAGATGGAGAGCTGCAGGCATTGGGGGAGGCCGAGGCGGAGATGGGGAAAAGACAGAAAGAGAGGAGAGGATATCAAATAAGACTGAGATCGAGGGATGCTGAGAGGGAGACAGAATAAGAGAAGGCAGGGGGAAGGATCCAGTGAAAGCAGTTAAGAGGAAAAAAAGAAGATGGGGTAGGGGTGGACAGGGGGTGGTGGAAACAAAAGTACAGTGCCGAGTGACTTGGCAGCTTTGTCTTTTATTTGACTTTGACCAAGCAGAGATGGGGGATGCTAGGTGGTGCAGAGGCAGCTGCAGCATGTTAAAAAGCTGAAGCCAACCCTATAGAGGTACAGCGCGCAAACACTGCATGTGTGTGTTAGGGCAGAGGAGAGGGCGGGGGTATGTGGCTGCATATTGTGTCTATACAGTGGGCTTTATGGGATTCTTTTGATCTGTGCATCAACAACAAAGGGATGCAGGTGAGCAGCATGAAAGAATAATAAGAAAACTGATGGCAGAAGAAAGACAAGCGCAAGTAGAAACAGTGGGCCAAAAGTATCCCTCCCTTGTGAGCGTATTAGAGAGAAGTGCTGTTTTGTTAAGTTGGTGTATTGTCTCACCTGCTCTGCACTTTAAGGAAGTGCTGCACTATTTCTCTGCAGGCGCCGTCTTATCTCTGTCATTTCTACAGTATATTATGATTTATTAAAGTTCTCATGCAGTAACCTACAAACAAAACACGCTTTAAATATTTACACTGTTGTACACAGACACCATAAAGCTGCACCTATTCAATATGCCGAAAATATGTTAAGTGTTTTCACAACCATCTACAGGGAGGGAAGATCCCCATCAGATGGACGGCCCCAGAGGCTATCGCCTACAGGAAATTCACCTCAGCCAGCGATGTGTGGAGTTATGGTATCGTCATGTGGGAGGTGATTTCATATGGAGAGAGACCATACTGGGAGATGTCCAACCAGGATGTGAGTCAACAACACATACATAACATCCAATTATGACTGAAATCAGGATGTGAACTATACCATGGCTTTCAGGGGAGATCAGATTTTTTTTTACTTTTTCATGGACGGAAATGACATTCAGGAGCTTTTTTACTTTTAGTTTGTATAATTTTTACTAATGAAAGAACATGATTGATAAAAATACAAAAAGAGAAAGCTGATATGTGCAAATGAAATGTTTTTTTTTTTTTTAATTTTTATAGAAGTGAGAAAGAAAGACATCTGCCATTTCTAACCAGGAAAATGGTCGATACCTTTTATTTCTTGAATTCGAGATGAAAATCAAGTTGCAGTCCTTTTATTCATCTCATTTGGGTCTTTATACATGCGTTCATAAATTGTATATATCACTATTTATATAGTAGTATTTATATAGATTTATTGGTAATTGCCTCATTTAATGCATGATATATGACGATGGAAAAAACTACCACAATGGGAAGCTGACATCTGAAATTGTCAGAGCTAACTGAGCGGTGACCCTTGAACAAATTGAGACAAGTCAGGCCGCAGTGGTAAGAACAGGTCAATAGGCTTTATCTTTTTGTTAGAGGAAGTGGCAGCAGGTTGGATGAGGGTTCTGGATAAGTGGAACCAGGTCATCAGCAGAGACCAGGAGGGAGTGAGTGAAGAGTATACAGACCCAAGTGTAGTGGAAGTGAAGGAGAGGACTCCAGAAACATTTTCCATGTGATGTTAGACTATTTGGCGAAGGTGACAAGGAACACAGGGGATTTTAGCTGTGGTAGATGATTGGTGTGTCAATATCGGAGCTGCCACGGCCTTATAGGGAAAAAAAGGGGGGACAGTGAGCATGTGCGTACACTAAAACTCTGATCAGTGTCTGATTTCTGGTAATCGGATTATTCAAGTGATCATGTAAACAGCATAATCTGATCATGTGAAATGGGATTAACACACCTAGACACCCCCCCCCCCCCAATATTTGGATGCATGTACATGTGGATTGATTGATTTTGTTCTTTACATCTGTGCTTGTGGAAAACAAAAAACAATTGTGATGTAGTCATACATGAGCAGAAGACAATAACAGGAAGTTTGATACCATCACTTCTTACATATGCACTTGAAATCAAGTAATAGACTAAAACATCTAAACTTGGGGTTTTCGATTATCTCATTTCTGAAGTGCATGTAAACAGATCAGATCCAATTATAAAAATTATCTGATTACTTCCAGTCATTGGATTTTTACGGTTATGTAAATGGGCTCAATATTAGTAAATACAGGGATCTGACAGAAGTTCCCCGACTCCCCTGTTCTTCACAGCTTAGTCTTCATCCTTTAACATTTGAGATCATTCCTTTGAATCAGATGATTAAGATGATTTTCTTGTACTTTTCATCTCCCTCTTTTGTTTTAATCATAGTACTCGGTTCTCTATCCCTGCAGGTGATCAAAGCAATAGACGAGGGTTACCGTCTTCCTGCCCCAATGGACTGTCCTGTGGTGTTGCACCAGCTCATGCTTGACTGCTGGGAGAAGGGTCGCAGCGACAGGCCAAAGTTTGGACAGATTGTCACAATCCTGGACAAACTCATCAGAAACCCAGCCAGCCTCAGAGACCTGGCCAATAGCTCAGTATGGTCAGTAAAGGGAAACATTAAATCAGAATTTTAAATTCACTTTTACTGATTAACTTAATGTACTATCATAACTGGGTTTGAATACAGGATGACGCATGAATGTAAGAGATAACCACTGATTTAGATCTACATTCAGTGTTGAAAATTACATTGAATTGTTTCTGCTAGCAAGAAGATATGAACACATGATAGTGAACTGGCCGAATCCAGTATCTCCAAGGAGATGTATTGCACTCTACGAAATATATATATATATATATATACACGCATACATTTACAGACTGTGTAATAGAAGACGAATCCGACCAGTATACAAAAGACGCTCTAAAGAGAGAACA
>JAPSES010000030.1:501820-519751 GCA_029822895.1 Maxillicosta whitleyi | reverse complement strand
ATGGTAAATGGACTGCACTTATATAGCGCTATATCTACACTTTGGTACTCAAAGCGCTTTACATAGCCTCACATTCATCCATTCACACTCACCAGTAGGTGGCTACTATGCTAATGTACCATGCAAGACACTACCATGCCAGACCCTACTGGGAGCAATTTAGGGTTCAGTGTCTTGCTCAGGGACACTTTGACATGTGGACAGTAGAAGCTAGGATTTGAACCGCCAACCCTTCGGCCATTGGACTTGCTCTACCATCTGAGCCACAGCCACCCAAAAGCACTGAGATGAAAGACCTATACATTGTGGAGACAATGTAAAGTGTCAAAGAGGAGTCTTATACACTAGTTTAGTAGATGTTGAAAAACTTGGACTGAATTACAAGCAGTACTGTCTGTAGGATTATGTTCAATGTAAATGTATGCAACTAATACTGCACATGCATGGTACTAATACCTAGAACACATCTGTGTGGTGTCTTAGCTACTGTGCTGTTATCTATAGGATTGATATCCTAGAAATATGTTATTTCAAGTTCACACAGTCACATGATTATCATTCAACCTTCAATGGAATACAATAGAATATATTGTCAATGTTGCAATACAATGAGAAACAATTAAGCAAGATCCTCTTTGATAATCACAATAAAAAACTTAGTGCAAGTAGGTACTTAAGATAGGTATATAACAAGAGTTAAAATAAAAGAGAAAGGAAAAAGTACACCGATCATTTGAACCACAGAATTATTTATGATCATAGGAGACAGAGAGGGGGAGAGAACACACAGAAATAGTCTGTTACACATCCAGATGTGTCTAGACTTTGAAACCACAGCAAAAGGTCTCAGTTATGTAGAATATTGATGATATGATATGATTATGACTATCATTAGGGCTTTTCTCCATCTATTTATGCCGTGATCCTCTTACCTCGTGTGAAAATAGGCGTCTGTTCTAATTTATAAATAATGCGCTGCCCAGCGATGTTTGACACAAAGCCAGTTTGGCTGCTGCAGCCTCTTAACATGGTTGCTGAAATGAAAATCGACAGGTAATGCGACTGCATGGGAGTGGTAAACAGTGTGTCCCAGGCGACACTAATCTTGAGCATGCAAATGAATAAACACACAGATAATTTATAACAATTTATAGCAACAGCAAGCAGATAAATACAAGGTGAAACAAATCAAATATTTCCACAAGAAGCAACGTGGACTTAAATAAGGAAGGATCATCAATCACACTTACCATTAATGACCAATCTGTGCAGTTTCTATTTTCTTTTCTCTGTGGATTTATTTATTCTGCGGTTGTTGCAAAATTAAAACTATTCTGCCTGATTCAAGCACCATAAATGAGCTTTAACTAGCTTCCCAAGCGTACAGCATGCAGTTTTTATTATTATGAATGCCCTAATAAGAGGTATGTTTGTAAATAAATCATTTTCACAAACTGTTAGGCGCTCAATTGGCCAAAACTTCACTAAATTATGAGTGTGCATTGTTTCCAGCAGGGAGGATCCATCCACCCCAGAGTTCAGTGTGAGCACAGTGGATGAGTGGTTGGAGGCCATCAAGATGGGCCAGTACAAGGATAACTTTTCCAGCTCTGGATATGTCAGCTTGGACTCAATCCTCTACATCAGCATCAGGTATGGAGGGCCAGTGTCTCTTAACATTTTTAAAAGAAAAACTCAAAAGGTCAAGATTGTCAGTAAAAAAAAAAAAATCTGAGTGGCCTTTGAAAGTAAATAATTGCATTTAGACAGACCTCTTGGACATGCGATAATATAAAGATTTCACCATAAGTAATATTTATGTCTATATGTGTTCCTTCAGTGAATTGTCTAAGATGGGTGTGACTCTGGCCGGACACCAGAAGAAGATCTTGTCCAGTGTGCAGAGCCTTCAAACCCAGGGGACGCATGTTCAAGTATAACAGTTTCCACAAAAACACACACTGAGACAGAGCCAAAATGGATGCTCCTGTGAAGAGTACCCCACTGAAATGGAGTTGTAATGGATACTCTGTGCTCGGGCCTCCATTGATTTTGAGACACACCAAGATGGAGACAACATGGATGCTTGACTCCTTCACCTTCTTGCAGATTCACCATTATTCCCGTCTTCGATGGGCACTACCGGCTTTAGCACTCAGAATTCCAGCAACACAGCCACCATTATGGAGCAACAGAGAGACACATGTCCAACAACAAGACTACATCTAGAACATCCCAGACCATTTCACATCATATCAGCTCAACAAAAGAAGGAAAAAAAAAGATTTTTAACAAAAGAATGACAAAAAAACAACTTAGAATATAATTATCATCACTGTCTGTGAGGTGTACAGTTGGTTTTTACTGTCATTTTGTTTCCCTTTTGAGTTTTCACCTTAAAGAGTTTAAAAAGGGTCAGACGATATGTATATGTGTAGATATATGTTTATATGGACTGTGTGTCCCACAACCGTAGAAATGGACCTAACGTTTGTATTGATGGTGAGGTTTATATTGCTCAAACTTAATAAGAGTTATTACCTAGTACATGTAAGGCCCCTTTCATTGCTCTCTGTGAAAAGAAAGCAATGGAATGAGCCAGTTGAACGATGAATGTGTGGGGTATGGGGAACAGAAAAACTGGACCTTAAGAGATAGAGGGATGTAGATTTTGCTAGGTCATGTAGATGGAAGTATGGTTTGTTTAAATAGTGTATTTGACCAGTTCAAGGGCTTCCCCCGGTGACTGCTCACACTACCATTGACACTAGATCCGTACACATTTGTGCTAGTCTGCTTGAAACTATAAGCAGTTACAAGTAAAAAAAAAAAACATCAAAAACTCAAGTGGCAGTTGGCACTAAGGGATTTTCAATCTTCCACAACTGAAAGTTTATTCCAAACAGCTTTGTATAGCAACGTTTTAAAGTATAACACTGCTGCAAATTTTTCATGTCAACAGTTTGCCTTCCCATGATTCAGGTGTGATGAGAAAGTTGTAGTGTTTTGTGATGAGAAAAAGGTGATGCAAAGGTCATGTTGAGAGTTGACACTGTTAAGAACATGTAGCTGTTTTTCAGTGTTGTGCCATGTACGGTAACCTTCAAACATTCATACCAACCATTTCAATAACACACTGTCTTTTAATCGGTTTCCATGGCTGTATCGGTACACAAGGCCAGTCACAGTAATTACAGTGTTTTTTTTTTCCCAAATATCCAGTTTAATGAAAGGACCTTTTATCAGCAAGATGCAATACTCACAGTGTTGATTTTCAGCTGTGCCATAATGTGAGGGAGAATGCACCTAAAAAGATGATTTGTGCGTCTTGTACTGTGTCACTTTCTAGTTATCAGTCATGCCAACCTATTCCAAGCATCCCTAGTTTCACCCTTAAGGTGAATTTACAAAACAGTGTTGACAGTAAACAGCAAATAAATTGGTTCACTGGTTTTTCCCTTATCAGAAACAAACCGCTTCTTATCATATTAATTACAAGTTAAGATATGATGGGACCTTCTTTTGTGTGCACTGCATTAATAGCACTGAACCTGCTTTTAGTGTATTCCTGAGCCCAGTTTTAATATATGTGGTACTCTATAGGACCAACAGTTGCATAAAGTACAGTATATATGATTGTATCATAGTGTAAATTATGTACAGTGTTGATTCCAATGTTAGAATGTTTGTAATGATAATGATGATGATGAAGATGATGATGATGATGACTATGATGTACTTTTATTGTGAAAAAGAGATTTCTGAAGTACTCGTTCAGGGGCAGGTCATACAGGAGCAAAGTGGCGCGTTTTAACGGTCTGAACTAAGGAATGTAGCATGGTTGTGAAGCTTCAGTTTTGATTGACAGGTGACAGTGACTGCAGTTTGTACCATAGCGTTAGATGAGTAGAATGGACTTTCCTCTTGCTTAAGTTGCATACCTACTTTTAGGAGTAGATTCACACTTTATCAGTTTGTTGCCTATGATGCAATCTTAAAATGTTTGCCAAAGTGAGGAAACGGGGCCAGAGCGGACAGAAAATGTCTCTTTTCTAGTTTTTTTTTTTTTTGGCCCTGTTGTTTCAAATAATAACACTATTGTAGAAGACAAAATGCTGCACATTTACAGTTTTAAAAAAGTTTACTCTTTGCCAAACCACTTTGCGTGCACACACAAAAATGCATCAGAGTGTCTGAACGTGTCAGTACATTCTACTCTTGCTAACTCTATGACTTCACTCTGGCGGACTTCCCTTGACCGCTGGCCTTTTAGATGCCTTATTTGCCGAGCTATTCTTCTTTTCTGTTGCCCTCTAGAGGCGATATTAGGAGTAAAGTGTATGTACAGGTAGAATTTATCTGTGTTTTAAGATGACCTCACATCAACACCCTGGTTTTGTAAAATCCAAGAGACAGCTTCAAATAGCACCTTCACTAAATAGACAGTAATTTGTTGTTTTGAAAGCGTAATACTCATAAAAGTGATGACCCAAAAAATCCGATGGAGAAAATGAATGAATTCTTATTTATTTCCGTAATGATCACTCGTGAAAAATGTGATTGACTTGACTTGATATATTTGGTTGCACAATTACAAAAAACCTAAGGTTAATGTAAAGGACAAAAAAAAAACAAAAAAAAAAAACATGGGTAAATAGCGATAATGTCCCTTCCTTTTCACAAGCTTCTTGGACGCTCCCACCTTCCAGTGTGTTGAAATCATCTCCCGCTTTGATTTCAACCTCTGAATCCCAGGTTTTGTAACACTCTTCACTCTCTCAAGGTTAGCTGTTGGTTGGCTTGCTTGATCTCAAATACAATGTTTGTCCTCCATTTCCCACGCGGTCAGTATTGTCCATGAGTGATTCTTTCCTCCTCTATCCTTCTCTCTCTCTTTCTTTGGCCACCGAACAATGCTTATTTGTCCTCATGCCAGTTTCCTCTTCGTTGCTTGTTGTAAAGGGTGTAGGCATTCTAATGTCTTTCATGTTGCTGTAATAAATATGCTAATATTTCTAATTTCTCACCTGAAGCCTGCAATGTATTTTCTTTCACACATTCTCTACTTTTTTTTTGTCACACATATACACACACAAACCACTGCTTTTTTTTTTTTTTTTTTACAGAATATGCCTGTATAAAATTCACAGTGTGTCAACATGAAAGTATTATGATGAAGACTTATTATTTTTCTGCATTGCTACAAAGCCTAAAGGTATCACATTTTGTTTCGGTGAGACTGAAATTCACTGCATGACTGGGAAATTTTTAGGATGGTTTCATTTGTCCCCAGCTCTGCTTTAATGGTGATAGTGGTGGTGAAATTCCCATTAGAACATTCTTCAATGGTAAAATATGAACCAAGCTGCAACCACATCTTCATTTTCAGGGTACGTGTGTGTGTGTGTGTGTTCCTTGCTGAGAGATAATCTTCTCTCACGGGAGTGGGGAGGTCAGTGACTCCTGGCCTTGGTTAACCCCTTAATGCACTGGCCCAGTTGCCGTCACTCTATGTTACCACCATTACACCTCATTTAGCCCATCATATTAGGCTCCATATTCCCCTATCGCTCACTTGCTCCGTGTTTCTCGCACACACACACACACACACACACACACACACACACACACAGGGCTAGAAATACCAAAATTCAGGGCCTATTCTCCATTTTGTCAGTGTCTATCTGCTCCTACTGCCCTCCTCTTAATCTCTCTGCTGGCCTCATGCATCCCCATTTTTCCCCACATCCCTTCCTATCCATCTTGCGCAGACAGACAGAAAGGTTGTGACTACTTCTCTGACCTCGACTTCCCCATTATCTCCCCTCTCCTTGCTTTTTTCTCTTCACGCAGCTTTCTAATTTCCCCTACCTCCATCCATCTATCCATCCAACCATCCATCCAAAAGTTTCCTCCACATGCAGCTCACTCTTTGAGGTCAATTGCTTCTTTCTGTCTCACAGCTATCACCACTGGGTTTCCTTTTACCATCAAAGGCCAATCCATAACTTTGGGGTTTTTTTATCTCTAGGTTTCTGAACGTGGAAAATGTCATCCCACGTATTTACTCTGGGTAACATGGAGGCTACTGGGAGCCAGAGGCTTAGGCGATTGATTCATCATACATCTGCTATTGGCATCATGTGAAAAGGTCAGGTGTCCCTATGGAGAACACTTTAAAAGGCCACTGGTGACTGATGAGCCTGTCATGTTTGTATCACATGTATGGACAAGCACCCTTGTGTCCCGTATTTCGCTCTGTGCTTCATTTCTACCCTCTCCCCAACATACACACTCCCATGAGGATGGTAATTGGGGCCCTCTGTCATGCTGTCAGGTGTGGGCTTGAGTGTCCCCTCATGTGCAACAGCAGACATTAAAATAACACAAGAGACCAAGCAGGCATAGGTCCACAGTGACCTCTGCAGGGTCAGCCATATGTGTATACGTGTGTGTATTATTAATGCATGATGTGAGCGGTGTGAGTATCAGGGCTACAGACAGAAAAGACAGATAAAATCTAAACTAGAGGAAAATTTCATCAGTCATTGGTTAAATTTACCAAAGTTCCTGCTTTGTCGCTTTGATTGCCTTGCGTGTGCCCTCTTTAATCAAATATGGTGAGCTCAGATGGGCTCCGTGTTTCCCTGTCCGCACACACACATGCACAGATCACTGCTTTTCTGTCTCATGAGGTTTTAGTTTGCTATCAAAGTGATTTCCTGTCTCAAATTTTCATCAGTAATCAAAGTTCCTGATTGAATTTGAAAAGTGAGCCTAGCTCTATAAATCACATTATATGCCTCACTCCCATCATGCCTGCTCCCATCAGCCACAGGAATGAGACGCCACCCTGTGTGTATGCCTGCATCATGGTCTGTGTGTGTGTGTGTGTGTGTGTGTTCGTGCATGAGGTGGAACTGGAAAATGGATGTTGTCAGAGCTGCGATTTGATCCATGTAGTTTTTTGTTGGGACAGATGAGACAAAAAAAAGAGAGAAGACTAACAGTGAAAGAAGAAAAGAGATAGGACACCTGGTCCTCATTGTCAATGGAAACATCGTTAGTGTTTGTTTAATGTTCATTATGGTCTGGTTTCCTCTGTCACATCACACAGACTGACATGATTTCCTTATTGGCATGAAATAAGAGAAAAAGAGGAGGGAAAAAAAGCATTTTCCCATATTTTCATATCCAAGTCCAATAGGTAACCAGAAAACAACAACCAACAATAATGAAGCCTGTTGTGGACATCTTTTCACCACCTTTAATCTGTAGCAGATTCAGAAATGGAGCAGGAGCAAACAGACGAATAGGGGAAAAGTGGAGTAGACAGCGTTCTGAGTTTATAAAAAAAAAAAAAAAAAAAAAAAAGGTGAAGAAAAACTTGGAGGGGTTAGAGGGACCGAGATAATATTGACCACATAATCCCTCACAGATGTGTAAATCACAGTTTAATGCCTGGCAGACATGACACGCTGAACTGCTTTTGGATGACTTAAGAGGGACCCAAATCATGCTCTTTATCGACACAGTCAAGATCTAAATTTAGAACAAACGCAGCAGCAATGTAGCCCATTTGCTCTTCTATAATTTACCCGAACAGATAAACATATGTTCCATGTTTTCCCGGGTCTCAGTGATCTCATTTTAGTTTAATTTACTGCTAACGTGTTCCTCCCCAGAAAAATACACACCTTCGGTACAGTAGTTCTGCACCTCTAACAGATGATTGCAGTATATTGCATGATTGTTGCCTGTGTGTCTATGTGTGTATGTGTGACAGAGACAGGCTTGTTCTTTTGTACGCCCTATGTGTTTATGTGTGTTTCCTATCCACTATAATCAAAAGGCAAGTCTTCAAGTGCCATCAATCAAGCTTTGATGTTACTGGGAGGAGCCTTGAAACCACATCGCCCCCCTGTATGCGGTGAGGCTGGGCCAGGGAATGCTCTTTTAATGTCGGTGGATCCATTGGAAATGTTTTTTAAATGCAGAAACTCAGTGGACTTGTAACTCATCATCTGTATTATATTGCCCGTCCAAGATGTGGTCATCTCCGGGCAGTCTGTAATGTCTTTGCTGTTGAAAAATACATGTTTCCATGGTGTACAGCACTGTTTTCTGTAACATCAATGGGTCTATTCTGAGCATCTACATACCATTTTCATCATCCTACTTTTGTTCTTTATCATCTTCATCTTGTTTTGCATTAGAACACTATATGACGTGATGTTGGGAGTGAAGATGGATTTACAACAATCTGCTTTCTCACAAAGCTCAGCATAAATGAACCACTGTGGAGGGAAACCTATACATTTATTATAGGTGTTAAGACAGATCCTGCTGATACAACACCGGAGATTCAATATGGACAGTTTGCTTGTGCACTTTATGAAAAGTAGAAAGGTGGGTGATTTTTTTATATTAACCAACAGCACTTTGCAGGTGTAAAGATTAAACATAAACTGCAATATAGTATACGTTGACAGAGCCTCTATGATATGATATGATATGATATGTTCTATTCATTTTTGCATTTTGACCATAGCCATAGATTTTTTTGGTGACAGAAGTGACCATATCTGGACATAAGGGAAGCCTTGGGGGAGTGCAAAGGTGAGCTAATGCATAATGTTATCTTACAAACAGTAAAATGATAACTTCAGGAAAGTAAATTGTAAAACAGTAAAAAAGAAGTAAATTAATACTTCACAAAATCATTACATAGTCCTGTTAGTGAAACTACTTTGACATTACACTACAACCACAAATGAAGTACCTTTAATGAGTAAACAAAATGTTAGAGTAATTAAAACTATATTTATATCACTTTTCAGTACATGTGGTTACAAAATGCTGCACACATAAAAGAACAGATAAAACTAAGAGTGAATGTGCAAGATAAAACATTATAACATATAAGGACAAAGTACACACACTAAAAAAAAAAACCTACACATATGCACTTATACACACACACACTTTTTTTTTTACTATAAAAACATTTACCAATATAGGTGAAGATTTACAAGGTTATTATAACAGTCCAGAATCTCTATGTGTCTGACACACACACACACACACACACACACACACACATTATAATAGATGAAAATAAATACAATATTATTTACAGATATAAACAGATAGCTGAACAGTATAGTCACATACACTCTTTCTTTAACCATAATGTAAACAGCCTCCCACATACTAAGGGTTCTTTGCGTGGCTGCATACATCCAGGCCACTGATCTCGCCATCATAACTATATCTAGAAAATAACTGAACCACTGTTGCTGTGATAAAGTATGAAGTGGCTGCTTTCTCAATGCCAGCAACCATGCTCGCTGTTATTTCTAAAACAACTGTTCTTCATAGAATGAGTGGCTTTAACAGTGGTCGACAGTGATAACTGCAGTCTGCAACATACATTACAGAGCACAGTTGCAGAAATTCCTTTGGGAAAGGTACCCAAAATAAATGTTTGACTGAATGTTCCGTGTCTCTCATTCTGGTGATGAAAAACCCCATTTGATACTGTGATACTGCCAGGCCAATGTATTCATTCCAAAGGTATGGGGGTGGTCTCTAATTTTTTCCAGAATTCTGAATGGAAAAGAACATTTTAGAGGTGGGTCAGAATGAGTGGAAACAGAAGGTATTAGTAGAATGTGGTTAAAATTTAATAAAGCTCCTTTGAGTTCATTCTGGTTATCTCTAAGAAATTGCCAATCCACATAAATGACATATAAAAGTAACACTGATTGTCACATGATGAAAAGAGTCTGTGAAGACCACCTCCATTCACTGTGGTGCCTTTCCACCTCCAGATCTACTCCTCCGCTCCCACCAGCTGGTCTGTCATCTACATAATGGTTCCCACTGACATGTGGGCATGTCTTCTTGGCATTGACTGGTGATGGCCTCTGGGGATATGACTTGACACAAGACAAAATAGAGCATGGCTAAATTGTGCTGTTGGTTGTGTGTGCGCCGTACGTGGCTGTGTTTGAGAAATTATAGGGTACAAAGAGAAGTTCACAGTGTGCACTGAAATGGAAAACAGCGGATCAACATGATGTGGTAGATTAAAAGTCCCCTCATATATATAAATATATAAAAAGCACCTGAATTTTAAGTGGAAAAAAGAAACTAAGGACTAAATTAGTGATCGAACTGTGTGTCTCTCTCTCCCTCTGTGTGTTTGTGTGTGTGTGTCAATGAACTGGAGTTGATGAACAGTCTTCTCATCTGGTGGTCAGAGGGTCAATAAAACTTCCACTGCATTCACTTCTTCATATGCATTTTTATTAGACCATCTGAGACACTTGTAAATATTCATTTTGGTTTTTCAAACTAAAATGTTTATGTTTGTGTATTTTCATTCCAAAATAAATTATTCATTTTAATATTATTCTCCAATGGCCCCTGGCAAAAGACTAAAGCGCAGGATGGATACTGGTCAGCTCAGGACCTTTGCACACAAAATAACAACATCTGTTGTTTGGTGAAAACCATTTAAATATTGGTTCAGGAAAATAAAAAATACACAGTTTAAACCTGACAACCGCACATAATTGAGTCTTTCTACTGGGTTTTTGAAAGGTTTTTATACCTCGAGGGCTGTAGGGCTTTTTTTTAGCACATGCAGAATTCATAATCTGTCAACTGATGTTAAAGTAAGATCAACTTGAGAATGACAGTAGTTAACGGCATTACAGATGCAGATCAGCTCAATTCATCCCCGAAGGGAAAATTTGTTTTCTATCACCTCAAGAAAATAGAAAAGCAAATGAAAATAAAACTAAGCAAGTACTCGTGAGTCTATCAGTTATAGAAATGAGAATGAGGGATCTTTTCTAATATTCATGAGGTGTTTTATCCATCGCAGTTACTTCTCTTTTTCTGCATTTTATTCAGCCTGTATTACACCCCCCCACCCCCACCACACACAGTCACTGGTAAGTCCAGCTTCCAGTGTAAACAAATGGTTTAAGAATGAAAATGAAATGAGATATTGCAAGTACATGAGGTAAACCATCTAATGCTCAGATACAAGAGATGTTTTTTGTTGTTGTTGTTAACGTTATACAAGTGGTTTCAGAATTGCAATTAAGTCAAACCCTTTAACTGACTTGCTGAAAAGTGCAAAGCATAAACATTGTAAGTATACAGTAAACCAGAAGGACAGTCAAATTACAAGTTTAAGAGCAAACCAGTTGGTGGGTTTTGTTGTGTAAAACCACAATCACATGGTTTGTAAAATGTCATGGAAAACTAACACCATCTTTGGAGGCGCACCGATACACACACATGTGCATACACACACACACACTATCCATAACCACATGCAATACACACATGCTGTGATGGTTGATGGCTGACCACACAAGATGGGTTCCTAAAAAAGTGTGCAAGTGCTGACTCAAACTCCACTTGCGGTTTGCAGAAAAATCCAGGCATTTCTCATCTCTCCCTGTCATATTTTCTCTTTCATATGAATGAATGTTTATATTTTTCCGATGCTACGCGGTAATAGTTGTTTGCACGTTCATGTGTTTTTATGTGCACACACGTAAAGCACAAACTCAGCTAAGGGTAGGTGCTTGAGGCTCTAAATCAACCACATGCTTACTAACAGAGGTTTGACCCAAATAAGGGTGTAATTTATGAAGGCTTTTAGGCTCCTAGGCAGCCATGGAAATAGAACGGAGAATAATGCGAGTCTGACCGTGGCTACATCACTTCAGTTTATGTCCCAGTCTTTTACTAGGACACACGTCCATGGTTCTTAATGATACAGAGACAGTAAACACATTGTTAATGGATACTGGGTTTACAAAGATGTACTGAACTGCAGATGCACAGCCGTACACACTCGCAAATGAGGATAGTAAACCAGTGCAGGTACGGGCACAAGCAATTACAAAGTTGCAATCAAACGGAGAGACAGTAAATGAGGGCAATATACTGACAGGGGAAGTAAGATATGTGTGAGGAATGGACAGACGGACAGAGAAGAAAAGACAGACTGATGCAGAGATCATTAGCACTCCACTGTAAGGCGCCGGCCCCGGGCAGGGTTAGAGGCTGAAATGGACTGTTAGCAGCAGCTGGAGGAGATGACATCTCAGGCGGACCCAAAGGACGAGTTAAGACATCCCAACCACTCATATATCTGTGTGTGTACATGTGCGTATGCGTGTGTGTGTGGACCTGCATGCATATAATCCTGTGTGCTACCTTCTCATGCTGTGGCAGGTCATTTGCTGGAGTGTTTGAAGTGGAGATGCAGCTTTGAGGATCAGGCTTCTGTCACAGCTCTACAGATCAGAGCACAGAGCGACAACAAGCCACAAGAGAGGAGGAGAGGGCAGAGACAAATGAGATGATATGAGACCTTTTACACGCACGGTTGTTATTCGCTTTCGATTGCTTTCTTGCTTGCTTGCTTGTGTACGTCTGGATTTGTTTGTGTGGGTGGGGTTAATGACTTGATAACACTGTTACTGCTGCACTTAACTGTGTTGGATGCACTGTATTTGTCCATTCTAGTTATTTTTCTTATGTTCTTTTTCCGGTGTATGCTTTGAATTATTTCATTTCTTCTTTATTTCTTTTTTTTTTATTATTTAATCTACTCCACATCTCTTTACTGGAATATTGTGTCATGTTGTGTTCCAGTGTCTTTGGAGACTGGACATATATCAGTGTATTTTTCACCTTGCGTAACACACATTTTACTTTCCTTGAGTGACTACCATCTGTCTGTCAGACTTCATTAGTTGAGTTGTTTACCCCACACTGTACATGTTGCTATGTCCCTTCTTGTCCCTTGTCCTATCACTCCGATTTCTGTTGTGACCCAGGGCAGAGAGCTGGAGATCAGGACTTGGAGCTGAACTGGTGCAGCTGATGCCTCTGTAAGGCCAGGGGCAATCTCACCATATCGATGATAGACAGACTGAATATAGTCTCATACATCGGCCTATGTGAGAGTGTAGAGGGATGACACCCTTGTAAACAATCAACACAGTCTAAATTAGATTTAAAATACTGGAGATATTCGTGGGGACCCTGGGAGGTTCTTTTGAGACAGGATATGAAGTTTGATGAAACTCTGTGTGTTTATGGATTTACTTAAAAATAGAAAAAATGTAAAGTGTGATGTTTGAGGTGTGCTTCAGGGTTAGACAAATGTAGATCTATAACCCTGTGTTCACACCACAGGACTTATTTTTTTCCATTACATTCCAATTTTTTTTTTTGCTGAAATTATTATTATTATTTTTTTTTAGTTTTTTTGCACAGTTCTTCTGATTATTCTACTTGAACAGTCTACAGTTCTGAAGTGAGTCGTATGCACAGACACGGGCTACGTTCAGACAGCAGGTCTTAATGCACAATTTGGATTTTTGGTGAAATCTGATATTTTTGGGTGCTTGTTCATATTACACACAGAATGTGACTTCTATTAGATTTGAGTATGAACTGAAGTGACGCAAAAGAGGTCCTGACATAATATGTGAAGTAAATATGTTTTTCGCACTACTCCTCCTGGGATCCAGAATCGTGACATTTGTCGCATTTCAATTACATAAAGGTCAGATAAATGCGACCTGGCTGTTCAGACTGAAGTCGCATTGCAAAATATCAGATACATATTGGATTTAGGACCACATATGAAAGTGGCCTGGGTCAGACTTGAAAATATCTGATTTGTGCCGCTCAAACTGTCTTTAACAGATCAGACACGGGTCACATATGGGCAAAAATAAATTCTGATTTGCCTGCAGTCTCAACATAGCCATGAAAACATGATGTCGCTCACAGCAGACTGTGTTTACAGAAGGAACTAAGGGTCTTGCCAGGTCCCGCCTCCTCCAGTGCAAAATTGTTGCATTTCAATGACGTAACATTTAGATGAAATGTGTCAAGACCGTTCAGACTGGAGTAAAATTGCAAAACATCAGATATGTATCTGACCAGATATGAAAGAGGCCTGTGTCTGATTTGAAAGTAAATACATAAATAAACAAACATTTGATTTGTGCTGTTCAGGCTGTCATAAAACAAATAAGATAAGGGTCACATAAGGGAAAAAAGACAGATTTGGACCACTTTACTTGTGAATGTAGTGCTATATTTGTCCACTCTGTTCTTTTACTCTTCATTTCCAGCTCCAAACTGGAAGACTCTTATTGGTGGAAGACTAATATAGTAAAAAAAAAAAAATAATAATAATAATAAGATAGTTGGCCCCTTTTTTTCTGTTTGAAAAAAAATTTGACATACATTGTTTCATAGATGTAAGTTAACCACGCCATGACAATAAAGTAATTTTAATAACGTTTTAAACTGAGAATCCCTGGTAATTCTTTGTCACTTCCTTCATACATGTTTATACATTTGATCCACTGGAGTACATGGAACTGTGTCTAGAGCGCTCAGTATATTACAGAAGTAATTTAGCAACTCTCCCTTTTTTTCTTTACTCTCTCTTTCCTTCAATATTTATGTTGCCACTGACCCAAAATCTAAAAAATCTTTTTACATATGAAACAGCAGTAGTTTCAGGCTGATTTTATCTACAGTGAAATACATTGAAACAAATCCACTACATTGAAATGATTAAGCTAGGAAGAAAAAAGTCTGCACTGTTAAAGTGATATTATGGCACCACAGCCAAAATCTGGCAAGGAGAGGACTGATGTTTACTTTGTCATTTTCCAAATCATCTAGCTGTTTTTTTTTTTTGTTTTTTTTTTAATAAGCAGAGTCGAGGTTCACTCAGTAAAGCAGAACATATCCTTACACATACGACTGACAGGTCAGTGATAGAGGGCCGTGAGAATCAGGGAAACCAGCGATGTCAGTAATGAGATTAAACCAATGTTTTTTCATCTGATACAGTCAGATGATTTACTTAATGCTGTCCGCAGACTCATGACAGACAGAGGAGAGCGAGGAAAACAAGCAGGAGGGTCTAAGAAAGAGAGAGAGAGAGAAGAGCCAATTTGTGCGTTCACATGTTTTTCTCAGACTTATCATCACATAAATTAGGTCCTGCTTTTTGCTGATAAGGTCAGCTGTCAGTCTAGACCTATTTAAAGGACTGGATATGCACAAATGGACACAGACGTTGCCGTACACACAAAGCGATTTTTAAGCTGATTTCACATCATTAGTACACTTATCACACACATGCACATTTTATTTCATTTAACACCACGGCAGCATAGTTTCACACAGCAGCAGCATGCATAAAGAGCTGCACCAAACACATTTTTCATAACTTTCTATTGATTTATTACATATTCTAAACTTTGCATCTTGTAATCTATAAGTCGTACACTCAGGAATATAATATAATTTCATTCATGCAGCACCTTATACTACCCTGCTGTGAGCTTGTGCAACAATGCCGCTGCTCGTCAGGTGCAGAAATATTCCCCTATGCAGGTGCCAGACGCTGTCATTGTGACATATTCATTCTGACTATGGCAAAGAGGGTGCATAAAAGGTATTGCCAAATGCTGAGCGTTTGTTAAATGAAGATGAATGGGATGGCTTGGATTGAAGGTGATATTTTATTTAGGATCAGACGCTTTCTGTTTGGTAATGCAACAGTCACTCTAGAAACAACATGACAGCCCTGGGAAATGGATATTGATTAGAAAAGGTTGATGCTTTTTTTTCTCCCCTCATCCTACCATCTTTCCTCATTCCTTCTCCCTTTCTCTTTCCCTCTCTCTCTGACTTGCTTTTTTCCCCCCATTTTAATACCTCCCCCCCTCTTTCTCTCTTTGGCTGTCTTAGAATTTCCCTCCATCGCTCCGTCTCCCTCTGTCTGTTGTCAGGCCATAATGTGTGATGTGTTATAAAGTATGATAGATGGTTAGAGCTGATTTTAGTGCCCCGCAGCTAAAACTGGGGTCGGAGGACACCTGATCAAATTTCAGTCGTGTACATGCGTATGTGTATGTTTTCATGGTTGTCTGTATGTATGGAGAGATAGGTTATATTTGTGGAGGGAGAGCTTTGCAATCCCAAAACCTGATGAAATGACAGTTAATTTAGTTACGTGACATGATTATAAGCTAATGCTGAAAGAAACAAAAATAAACAAATGAATAAATAAAATCCACCAATGTTTTCGGTCACTGTGCAGGTGATTGCATGCTTTTGACACATATTACTTAACAGCAAGAGGAACCTTTTCACCTACAAGTAGCACCGATTCATTAAAAAAAGACAGTCTAAGGGTGCATGCTTCTCTCCATGTGTGTATCTGTGTGTGGTCAACACAGACTCCTGCTATAGGCTCACACAGTCAGTAGTCCAGCTGTTTAGCAGATGTACTACTATACAATGTCCTCCTAAATACTCTAACACAATTGTTTTTGTCACTTTAGAAAACATTAGATTCAATCCCTGGAGATAATGTGCTTTGAACCATTACATGCCTCACATTTACCATCAACCTGAACCAAACACAATTCTGAATCATCCAATGTAATTGGTTTACCGTGTGGGGATCAACTCCTCAACCAAAACTGGTGATGATGTGCCATAAAATCACAAAAATAAGAAATTAATTTAGGAATAAAGACACTTCGGTTCACTTTCGCTGCATGTTACGAGCTCAATGCAATTCTTCTCTCTTTGGGTGTCAAGTACTTAAATGCTATCCCTAAAAAATTATCTTAAATTCATGAATCAGCAGAAAACTGTGATATTATGTTAAACACAACATAATGTTATCCTTAAGTAGTGTTTTATATTGCTGGATTTTTGCTATTAAAACAAATATATATTTTTCTGAACAAATTTTACTGATTAGTTTTGCTTTTTAGTCCACATGACCTTCATTTTCTAAATATATCTACCAATACTACAATATAAAACCATCTACACTGCAATACACACTGCATTCAGAGAATATAGCAGATGCACTGGCTTAATTATCGGGTGACAAAACATGTGCAGCCACTTTGCGTTCTAATTACATTATATCATATGGAATTGTACATCAATGTCATTGTACACTGTGCTATGCAATGTAAAATAAAGACATTCATTCATGAAATTGTGCTGCAACAACAAAAACAAAACAAAAAATGTTGCTTAAATGTTGATTTAAATTGTATTCTTTATCTTATGTAGATTTTGTCTTGGTACTTTTATATTTGTCTCCAAATGTCTGAGTGTCACGATCTGCTGCAGGTAATACACTGATACATACACTTACATTTCATGTTTCAGGTGCAGGTTCATTACTCTAAAAATGCTAGGCAAATTTTTGATGTGGCATCACTTAATGTTTTATTTTTCCATAGATAAATAGGCTACACAAACCAGAGTTGTGTTATTTTTTTAATATTTTATTTTTTATCAACAAAAAATAGGGGTCAGTGGTTGAACCCAAAATATTTAAAAGACACATAGTAGTAATTATGCATTGTTTTGTTTATAGTCCAGCCATTTTCTCCAGCGCTTTATGAAGATATGTTCCTAAAGCTGTAGGTAATAAGTTAATCTTAAAAGTAGATTTCCTCTATTACAACTACTATTATTACTATTATTACTACTATTATAAAACATTTGTCTTCTTATCTCTAATTCATTTCCAGGTAGCAGTCCCAGCAAATAAACAAACAAAAAAACTAGAAAAGAGCGCAGACCTCCACCAAGTGCAACATCCCCCCACCCCCACCATAAATATTAGTCCCTCATTTATTTGGACAGCATTTTAAGATTCTTAAGTCCATGGACAATATGAAAAAAAAAAGTGAGTTGCCATTGGTGGACATTTGTTATTATTACCACAGCAACGCCAATGATAACTAACAGAGAATCATTTTAAAAATTCCTGGATCCAGACAGTGATCTGGATCACCTCCAAAATTTAATCATCTGTTCCTTGTC
>JAPSES010000030.1:452225-501720 GCA_029822895.1 Maxillicosta whitleyi | reverse complement strand
CCACCAAATAAAAAAAAAAAAACGAAAAAAAAAAAAAAAAAAACACAAACCAGACTTCTGCCTAATCACAAAATATCTGCATTAGTATGGATTCTAGTTATTTTACTACCAGGATTCACTACTGTGAGTGTTACTCATTTAGAGAAGAACAAATTAGCCAAACCACCCAAAGAGGTTTCCTGCAGTTCCATAATTCAGCCAGACCTATATCCAGCCCTGGTACCGCCTTGATGAGATGTTGCTTGGCTGTTTAAAAAATACACGTTAAGTTTTTGTGGCAATTTTCAGTAATTCATTCAAACTTTTATTCAAGCATCAAAAATCACTGAGGTTTGCCTCATTTGCAATGTTGTGGATTGAGACATTTATCAACAAAACATACAAAATTGAAAATGCTCTGGTAAAAATACTCACAGGGAAAGTGGATTGAAATTAAAACATATTTTGGTTTAAATTATTCCATGTATTTCATGCAAAAGAACTAACAGCAGCCTTTCCTAGATTCTCTCTTTGGGTATCACCTCAGCTTGTGTGAAATCCTGACGGAAGTGATACCAAAAATGTCCCAAGTTCACAACTCTCTGCCTGATGCAAAAATGAGAGAAAAAAAAAAATTGCAGAACCAAGTCGAGAGGAGCTGAAACCATACGGTGGAAAAGTGCCAAAAAACACACAGAAAGAGGGAGGGGGAGGAAAGGAACCTGGCACAGACTATATTATATTTGTGAACAATAGAGTGCTCAACATTAGGTGCTGACATTATTAAAATTCCAAATACACACATATATGACCCACAGCTACACACATGCACACAGACATCCCAGAAACCTCCAGAGTTCAAACATGGTCAAATACACACTCCGTTCTCTAGTATTATCTCCCGTTCCCATGCAGCCTCATTACCATTCAGCTCTGATCCATGTTGATAACCTCTCCTGAGCAAACGCAGCCCCACGGTGACCGGGTTTTTGCCTTTTGACAAGTCTAATTAATACAGACCTAACGACAACAATCAATAGCATTGATTAAACAAGGCAGGGAAATTCATAATTGCGTAGAGGTGAAAGGTTAAATAACCTATACAGAATCTTAATACACCATTAAATAAACCCAGAGCTCTTCTTTTGTCATTGTTTCTTTATGTACACAGTTCAAGGGATAATTGACCCCCAATCTTAACATGTGCAATTACTACATTCTTTCTCTTTTTTTTTTTTTTTTTTTTTATCTTTTTTTAAGACGAGGACAGAAGGTATAATAAGTACAGTCTGCACTTACTCATGACAACATCGTCTGGATGTAATTGTGTTAACCAGGTCCTAGAGCTACAAAGGTGTGAATGGAAAAACGTTGATAAAGTATTTAACCTCATGAGGATATTTCTTTGCACGGGGTCATTTTCATCCTCAGCAATTTATTGTCTCATCCAACTATTTATCTACTCGACACAACTGCTCTGATTACAGGGACTCATAATGGATCCATTAAGGTAGAACAGTAAAAAAAAAAAAGGATTTTTTAACTAAAGGGTTCCCAATCTTATTACATATTTCCTTTATTTTTGTCGATTCTTGCACATCACGTTTCTTGATCTGTATGTAATGTACACTGCTGCAGGAATAAAATGTTTTTACCTCTTCTCATTAAATTCTTGACTCTTGATTTATTCTCGATAAACTGTAACTGGGACTCAGCATGTAATCATTGCTCTTCATCAATGTTGATTACTGATGTGTATAAATAGAAATAAAGAGAATGTGTTTGAAAACAACATCATGAGTGACAGGTAGAAACCTTATTTTATTCATGTCTCCTGAAAATGAGAATTATTGTGTTTTTGCCTGCAGCGCATGGATTAAATGCTTTGCATTTTACCTGTTTTGGTGTAGTCGCATAAAGCATTTACTTGCATTTAAAAGACTGGGTTTTCATTTCTAGTCACTTCAGTTAGATCTCAGCTCAGTTCTGCAGCACAAAGAATGAATCCAGTATTTTTACACTTTTACACTGATCATTTTTTTCCCCTACCTCAATGAACTCCTCAGCAGCTAACATATCAATCTTTACTTCAGTTACACTATACTCTGCTGCAGCCCCAAACACTCTCAGCGAGTGTTCCCCCTGCAGCTCTGTCTTCTGTACTCGGCTCTGTATAGAAAACCCAGGTTCAAGATGAACAAGATGGAAGGTGAGAAGCGGATACCTGCAAGGGCACGCTGGCCAAAAGCCAGGCTTTGATCAACTCTGTGAGTCAAACACACTTAACTCCCTTTAGCAACCGGTGGGGGTCGACCCTGATGTATCCTCTCCTCTTCTCACACCTTACTCACAGCAGCATAAAATCTGCTGCAATATGAACAAAGCACAGATGAACAAATAGAGAGAAATAGGGATAGCTTCCACTTCGAGGCAAATATTAGTCTTTATTTTAAACTTTCAGATTATACCGGAAAGTGCTGCGCTTTTACATAAATTACAGTGTAATGAGAACACATGAATAAGGTGTGGATTGAAGTGCAAATACTTGAAATCAATATTCACCACGTACGTCCATCAGAACATTAAAACTATGCGATATGTAGGGCTGGGCGATTAAACGATAATGACATATATCACATAATGACTTTTCTTCGATAAAAAATGAGAAACAATTGCATACATTTACATACAATTTTGATAGAATTAATTCGTCCATGTTTTGACAGACTTAAGAACAGCCAATCATAATTAGGTAGTGCCGCACTGAACCAATACATGTACCTTTTTTTATTTATCTGAAACAGTTGTAATGTTCTTCAGCACATCATGTTCTTGTCATATTCAACCTCTGACAGAAAATAAATCATATTTAAACCAAAAAATAACCTTCTGATGTCTTCACAAATAAATTATGAGGAACAGAAAAAAATATTTATTTTTTAAATTTATTTATTCTAAGGAACAGAAAATTTAAGTTTGACAAAAACAGGAATTTGACTTATATAGTGATAAATATCGATATCGTCTTATATGAAAAAAAAAATAATTTCTAACACGTTAGTGATCACACAATGTAACAAAATATTTGTGACTTCAGACTAAATCAGATAGCAGATTGAGACAGGACATGTGCTTTAATTAGGGCAAAAACATGGTCATTTTAATGATCACACTCCAGTTTGCCTTGATATCAGTATAATAAATAGCTCATATATAAGCTACCAAAACTAATGTCCACTAATGCCATTGTACAGATTGTACCCTAAAGCCTGACTGACAGTGCACACATCCATCTCAGAGACCAGCAGATATGAGGAACCATCTAATGTACAAAAGCAGAGGAGAAACAGAAGGAGAAGAACAAAAACAAGAAAAATGTGGCACGTTGTGTGTTTTAGCGGCACAACAGCTGATACAGAAGATGTTCTGCTGTTTAGGAAGTAATTGTCGTGATGTATTGGTAAAGAATTAGTATGTGGTTTCTTCTAGCCTGACCAGCCATCCGTCTTTTTCAATGGGAATTCCATCTGGAATTGTGGAGCTTGAATCCAAATACGAAGGCGAGACTAACAGGCACCGTGTAAACCAATCACAGATAAGACGGATGTAACATTGTTATGCGATGAGCAGATCCCTAATGTCAACAAACCTCAGCATGTTTCCATCATGGCGTGCAGTGGTGGTGGTTGAGTTGAAACGTCGGTGAATGATTACTGTCACTTTTGTCTGAGAAATTTGAGAATAGTGGGTGTAATCTGAGACACCCACCCCCTAGACTTATGATTGGTCAGTATAGAATAGACAGTGCATATTTCACAGAGATTGGCCCAATGCTGGATTGTTTTCTCAGTACTGAGTAAACTAAGAAAACTAGATGGGTGGCCAGGGAAGTTTTCTTCAACTTTACGTCTGAGTACAAATCAAACTTCAAACAATGATTAAAAAATATAAAATAATGAACAGTAATTTATACCGACCATTATTATACTATTATAGCTACAAATCTTGAAAATGTATGTGATGTGTTGCATACTTAGTTAAAACATTGCAGAATGTTTCTAAATAAAATTGAGAAAAGAAAGTTTATTATATTACATTATATTTATTATATTAGAAACATGTTCTTTAAGTGGTCATTGTATACAGACTTTTTATTCACTCAATTTACAGAGAACGTACTTCAACATTATACACTGCATTTTCTGATGAATTGACTAATGAAGATGTCAAATTTTGCCACTTTTTTTTGTCCTGGGCTACAACTTACAGCTTTCTTTTGTCGCATTTTAAAATCAGGGAACAGCATGTTATATTTCTTACTGATATGTGGTAAGCAGTGCCATTTTCATCGACTCTCATCAGAGTGAGGCCACTGTGTGAAAAGGCATCTGTACATAAATCTCTAAAAAATTATACATTCTCATCATACATTCTCTATACTATGCCTGAAATCTGTCCTCTTATCAGTTGACTCGATGAGAATATTATCCTTGTTACTAGTACGAACATTAATGGAAGAGTGCCAGTGACGTCCCCACAGCGATATGAAAGAGCAGTAAATTGAAAGAGCATTTGCCAATCTGTGCATGTACTTACCCTGCTGAAAAACACCGAACAGATTACCTCTGCCTCGCACAATGCAAATGAGTAATGTACGTTATTCAGGAGAAAGTAATCAGTTGGAAAGTGGTGTCGGGTTGGATTTATATTTTAGAAAGCACTATGCTGTGTCTTTACTCATCGAGCACAAAATGTACAGTACTTTTACAATGTAAAACCACCGGCACTGTGTTCCATTTTAAAATGGGTGTTATCTGCTGTGATAGTGTTAGATGTGGGTGTTAAGTGTGTGTGTGTGTCTGGTTTGGTTCTGTTAGCACATGCACATTGCAGTGCGTCTCTCCCTCTGCTTGTGATTCACTGGGGTTCCTTGTCAGAGAAAGGGCAGGGAGGGTCCAAGAGGTGTCAGAAGGGTCTGCAGGGAACAGACAGAGGTGATGCAGGAAAAGGACTCTGGTGACATTTGCACAGTGGGAACTGACCGTCACCACGCCATGACAAAAAAGGTCCGCTTTTACTAATGAGCAAAACAATAAGGACAATGTGAGCACAGACACGGCCTGACATCTGCAGGACTATTAGAATCAGTTCTTTTTTTAATGCTAATATGTGGAGTATCGCACAAACACACCTGTGCTAATGCAAATACACACAACTCCAGGCTGACACACTCATGTATTGACACTGGATGCTGTGAAGCGATGGAGCAGTATCAGCTTAGACGAACCATTGGTAGTCTGTGTGCATCTCAATAACAGATGTCTCAGGGCCGTCAATGACTCACACCAGCTAGTTATGAATTAATAAGAAGTGTACATGTCCTTCTGACTGCAGACAGATGCATCAGAGTGTGTTTGTTTTAGGACATTTAGTGTGATATTTGATCTAATATGTGTATATTTTGTTTCTAGTAATCTTTCATTCCCTTGGAAAATGCAGTCTCACACAGACATGATTAATTGAACGGCATGAATGAATGTAGACTTTTATGTTGGTTGCGTATACAACAAGATTATTTCAACAAACATTTTTCTCACAATCAGTGACTACAAAAGGAATAAGCTGAAGACAAAGGCTTATTTTTGCGTATACTATTTCCCTTCCTTATATTACACAGAATAAGATAAGAAATAAACATACATAATAAGTATAATTATGAAACCATTTTGTATTTTAAGAGCTACACAATATCAACTCAAAGTTCATTTTACAGCTTGACTCCAAAAACTTGAAAAACTACTTAAGTATTCATTCTTAAAGTATTTTAGATAGAAATTAGATAGAAATTTTATGGTACAAGACCCTATATTTATGATCCTAATACCTGTTTTTAAAAATTAAGTTTAATTATAGGTTTTAGATTTGTTTTATATACATTTCCCCAAAGTTCCACGCAGTATCACATACATTATATGGTCTTAATGAACAGTACAGTATATTTTTTCCTTGTCTTATAAGTTTATTGGAATCAAAACCTATATTTGAGTGCTTCTAAGAAAGTTGTCCCTACAAATAGGACATGGGGGCTAAAAATTCAAACCAGATGTAGACTAATGTTAGCAAGTTTGTAAGCACTTCAGGTCTATGTTAAAACCAAATATTTACCAAGATTAAAGAAAAAATATTTTTCAGATAAAACACTTTTTTTTCCCCCACATGTAACATGGAAAACAGCATACAAAAACTACAAGCTACAATTTTTAAAAAATACCTTTTTATTCTCTTACAAGCACAGTTTGGGAATCAAACTAATTATGCAAGGAAGAGTGTTTCACAAAAATCGCCGCTTTTAACAAAACATTCATGATTTATACATGTTTAAATGGGCAGGTTCCATGTGTAACCTAAGTGGACACGATGGGTTACACATTAAACCTATAATGAGACTGCAGAGTCATGAAAAACCTACATGTCTGGACGAGAAAAACAACACTAAGCCCATCAAATTTAACTCAGTGTATTTATTTATAGTGCTATACAAAACCATTTCAAGCCATATTTTCACCTAAGTAGCTTTTCATGGCCCAATTTTTAGCCCTAATATCTTATTTAAAAAATCATTAATTTTGGGATGGCTGAGAGCAAGAGTATAATTTTTTTTTTGAGGTCATCATTAGGTACATCCTGGGGGGAAATATGTCTAAATTTCTCTTTTATTATTATTGGGTCTACAAAACCAGCAGTGTGTCAGGTACTAAAATGAACCCAGTTTCATAGAAGCACCCAAAAAAAAAAAAAAAAAAAAAAACATGAATGAGAATGTAATGTAATGTAGGGTTTATTTGGAAGAAAGTTGTAATTACAATTCAGGGCCAAAAAAAACTGCAAACACCAATAATTTTATTCAGACATTTTGATATTTATGCTTAAAAATCACTTCATAAACTTGAATCATGAGCTCTTGTGTTTCTCTAATGTTGAAATATGCAGCATAGAAACAATACAACAGTTTAACGATTAAAAAGAAGCCTGGTGTATTATCTTCAGGTTAAATGCCCTTATTATCGTTATTTCTTCAGGTGCTTCTATATCTTTAGATTTAATGTAGTGACATTGGATATTGCTATTGTTGGGCTGACTCACCTGTGCTTTTTAGAGATGCGCTGCTGTGTGATGGTGTTCGAGCGCTGATATACATACAGATGAGTGTGCTACTGTCAGCTGTAGCAGCCAAGGTTAGAATCAGCCGCATAAACAGGTACTTGTGTTTCAGTATCTCTCTCATTATTTCAAGATATAATATGTATTTTGCTACCTTTTAACAACAGCCGAGAGACAACAGAAGAAAATCATTCCTGTTTACTAACTCGCAGATTTTGTGTGTGTGTGTGTGTGTTATATATGCGAGGTTATGTGTACTTAATTTACATAAAATTTCCTGATAATGTTTCCATGCAATTCATCTCAGACTGATGCAACTGCTTCTTCTGTGGGTGTTTCTTTTTCTAATGTCTTTTAACATCAGCTGAGGGGCAACAGATGAAAATCACCCCTCTTTGCAAATTATGGCTCTGGAAACAAATAAGTTTCCAGTATAAAGTACCTAATACATAAAGGACTATGTTATGTATTTGCTGACATGTGTACTTAGTTTCCATGAAATATTCCATTCCAGATACAACATGAACAGATCTCTGTAAATCTAGTATGAGCAAAATGTTGCTATGAAACCATATCTTCAAAAGACTCTTCTATTAATAACAATTTTAGTGATATAACACTATTTGGCAGAACTGAAAAAATGTGAAATATGGGAAATATAATGGGTATTTATCTAACAAAAGCACGTGTTATTTTTTTTGCAGTGATTTTAGGAACTGATGGTTGACCAAATGGATAAACAAGCAGAAAAGAAGGTGAAGATGTTAAGGGAGTCAGGGACATGCAGAGATAAAGAGACAGTATAAAAGGCTGTCTGAGTTTGTGGATTTTAGTGCTGTGAACAGAGACAAACAGACCCACAGACAGTGAAACACAGGAGGAGCCTCTGGCTATACAGCCGGTACAGGACTCAGGCCAGAGAGACGAGCTCAGTATCGATCTGCAGAGTTTGAGTTTCTTTGTGAAACAGGATCTGAGGACACAAAGCGAGAGCCTTATTTAAGTCTCCTTATTCACATCCATATCTATTGATCCATGCACACTTTCATCCAGCTTTAAGCAACTCTCTAGTTCCCCTACTTGTTTTTTCACATCTTGTCTCCTGTTTCTTTATTTTGTCATCATTCTGTTTTGGCTGACCAGGCTCAAAGTATGCATTATTTTCTTTCTCTCACTCTCACATTACTTCCTTTATTTGTCTCGCTCGCCACCTCTTCGCGACTTTTATGACCTTTTAAGAGCATACACTATTTCCTGATCATGTTTCCACACAATTCATCTCCGAGTGATTGAAACTGGTTCTTTTGTGGGTGTTTATTTTTCTAATGTGCTTCCCATATTTCACTATCCTCACAATCCCTTATCTCTGACAGCAATAAATTGAATGGATCAACTCAATATAGCTCTGTCACATTCACCGAAGCAATGACAACACCAAAACACACACACACACACACGCATGCACAAGCACTGAGTAGAGATAACAACTTTGTTCTGGCGCAGATTTGATTGGCTGTGCGGATACTGTTGTCAGACGGCAGCTGTAAAATATGGCTGTCGTTATTGTGTGCTGTCATAACTTGGCCTGTAAATCTCTCCTGAGTGGAAGAAGAGAGGAGGGAGGAGAGAATTGATTCTCTTGTACTTCATTTTTTGCCTCTCTGTCGTTGGTGCAGAGCCAAAGGCCATGGAAGCCATCTTCATTATGTGTCCATCTACAGGAGGAGATAATGTTAGTGGTCCCTCCATCTGATGTCATTTTAATTAGTCTGCTTTCATATCTACCGTGTCACTTGCCTCTCTTCCATTCTTCAGTCCTGACTTAATGTCCCAGCTACGGTTATGTACCAAAAACCGATACTGAAATACTGCGGTGGAAAAAGGTTTCTAGACACCCTGTGCATTTGTGATACATTGCATTAAGAATCACTCTCAACCTATATGCTCCCTTCTGCACATGCTCTGCTCCATTCAGGTCAAAACTGGATGTTTCATGACATGATATGTTGAAACTGTCAAGAATTTAGTTGTTATATATATTTTTGTTAATAATGAACAAAAAACAAAAAATAATAATTGTTTGTTTCTGATGCAGCTGCATATTTTGACACTAAGCAAATTTTTCCACAAATACTATGATAATATTTGAAATATATTATTATTTATTGATTTTTAAGGATAACTTTTGCTACTACTAAAGAAGGCCTGAGTCTGAGTCTGTCATTCTCATATAACCAGCATCTTCCCAATGAATAATAATGTAGACTTATTTGACAACCGTGTTAGAACCAAACCCCTTGACAGCTCTGTTTGGGGTCATAGAAGGTGAGGAGAAATTACCTGTAGAGCAACAACACACTTTTTCCTTTGCCTCCCTTGTGGCTCGACGAGCAATCCTGCTCAGGTGGAGGGATGCTTTCCCTCCCACTCATGCACAGTGATTGGAAGACATTATGTCCTGCTTAAGATTGGGGAAAATTAGATACTCACTTCAGAAATCAAATGGGAAATTCCAGAAAGTGTGGGGTCCCTAAAAACATTCCAGAGCCTGTAAATGCTTGATGTTTAGGCCAGGGGCCCAAAGACGACAGAATCTGAGGTGACTGGATGGACCTCCTCGCCCTTACCCGTCTCATCTAACTAGATGGACCCCTCATGTGCCCCCCCAACCTATTGCATCTTTACAGACTGGAACCACATCCATAACTGGACGTCCATCAGTCCTGGTGCATCTACAGTCTGTCAGTCCATGGGAGTGGATCTCTCCTTCACTGTGGTTCTCCCCTGATGTTCCTCTTTTCCCACTGGGTTTTTGGAGTTTTTCCTTGCCAAGAAGGAAGGTCGAAGGACAGTGGATGCCCAGGACATTCATCTATCTCCTTCATCTATTGTCTATTTAACTGTTGTTTGTTTTCATGTCCAATTAATTCTGTAAAGCCCTTTGAGGCAACCTTGTTGTGATATAGGGCTCTACAAATAAAACTCAATTGAATCGAATGCTGCACACTTGGTGCTTACTCCAAGTGCAGGTTTCTGCTGTGATAGTGATCCTTTTCTATGTCTACTGCACTGGCAATGACTGAGGAGGGATTATATAATGTACAGTCTGTTTGTTCTGTTCTGTTTTGTTTTTGATATAGCGCTAGCTGCGATTGATATTTATTTCAGATTTCTGTGAGAACCATTCAACACTTCATTTGTATTATACTGAGGAAACTTTAATATAAATATCTTGATTGAAAAAAAAAAACTGTGTATAAAGGAAACTACATCCAATTCAGCAAAGCATCTTATAATGCAGGAGTGTCAAACATGCGGCCCGGGGGCTAAATCGGGCCCAGCAAAGGGTCCAGTCTGGCCCTTGCGATGACTTTGTGAAATTCTAAAATTAAACTCAGATATTAACAATCATTTTAGTTCTGGGACCATATAGAGACAAATTCAATTTTAAATTGGTAAAATACTACCATAATATCTAATAAATACTCACAACTTTGTAAACATTTTCATGTAGTCACACCAAAACAAAGGATAATTTTACAAAATGTGAATAATGTGAGGAAATATGAACAACCTGAAATATCTTAAGTGCAATTTTAACAATATTATTATCTGTTATTGAATGTTTTGTGTATTTGTAGATCTACTGTGATCTGTGAAATGTGAAAATGATAAACTAAGGAAGATTATTGTTAAAATTAAACCTATTTTTTCAGTTTGCAGATGTAAACATTTTCATAATGTAATTTTACTTTTTTCACTCCAAAAATAGAGAAAAGTTTGGAGTTGACATTATTTATATATTCTTACATTATTATTTTACTGGTGCAGACCAGTTCAGATCAAATTTGGCTGAATGTGACCCCTGAACTAAAATGAGTTTGACACCCCTGTTATAACGCATAAGTAGCATTTGTAGCAACGAGTTTGAATGGTTATTTATTCATGATGTGTGATGAAAAAGTGTTTACTCCACTGGGAGATTCTACCTTAGAGACATGGTGAAGAGTTCATCCCTCCAAAAAGGGCTCAAAGTACAGATGCTGCTCCTCCACATCAAGAGGAGGTGGTTCAGGTGTCTGGTCAGAAGATCCCCTGAAGGCGTCCCTGGTGACGTGTCAGAAGAACCTCACCAGGGATGTGTCCAGGTGACCTCAGCTGAGAGGAGAAACCATGCACTGGGTCTGCCCCAGGGTCTCCTCCCAGTTGGACATGCCAGAAACACCTCACCAGGATGTGAGGATTACATCCCTTGGCTCGAGGAGGCGGCTGATGAGAGAGAAGTCTCGGCTTCTCTGCTCAGATTGCTTTGACCATGTGACCTGCACCTGTGTAAGTGGAAGAAGATGGATGGAGTTCAGAAGTCACTGTGCAATATCTCAGGAATGCCTTGACAGAAATTCTTCAAATTTGACAGAAATATTTACTCAAGCATGAACTGATTCTGGTGGCCTGAGGTCCAATGTCAAGGTTACTCTATAAATAACCTGAAGATCAATGGATTAAACTCTGTTACTACCTGTAGGGTGCTAGTAACTAAGAAAACAAAATGAATAGTTTATTTAGTGGTCACCATTGACCCTTTTTTTTTTGTGATTAATTTGTTTTTTCTATTAATTTGTATTTAGAGGTAAATGGGAAGTTGTTATCTCTATAATAAATACTATATTTACACTGTTAATTACTTGCACTATTTATACAGAACCATAACTAGTACCGTTATAACTCAATTCAACCCACGGGATTTGTTCACATTGTATATTTTGCAAAATTTGATAGCTCGCTTTTCCATTTATTCTATCTTATGTCTTTATTTATTTTTTCATTGCATGCATCTTACCTACTCCATATTCTATGTATGCACCAAACCACTGAAGCAAATTCTTAGTAATGTGAATCCTGTTTACTTAAAAGGCAATAAAAATGATTCCAAATCTAAAAGAGCAAAGAAGAGAGAACATATGTACGTCTTTTGTTTCTTGTTATTTTTCCATCCACTATAGTTGTAATAACTTCTTATGTGTTTCTACACAGACACAAAAAGCACAAACTGAAAAATAATCAAATTGTTTTCAGCCAGCACCACTATGTTCTTGTACAGCAGGTCCCCAAATAGCCCTGTTAATTTCCTCTGGTATATTTTAATAAATAAATACTAAAATATATCCAATTTACAAACATTTTGCCTAGTACAAAAAGGTTCTATGACGTTTTCCAGCCTCCTGTCCCCTTGGCCGGTGTGGAAAAGTATCGATTTAAGTACCACTTAAGCACCAGTGCTGTGTTAAAAGCATTGTTTTAGCGACAATATCAGATTCTCAAGTCTCGTCCCTGCCTCCTGTATTCGTGTCTTTAACCATCCCGCATTTCACTTTTCTGTCTTTTTCTAATGCTATCAACTTACCCCGTGGTCTCTATCCCCTCCCTTATTCTGCTCTGTCATCTGACTCCTACCCAGCAGCAGTTCTGAGCAGACCTACACTGTTAAGCGGGGTACAACTGATAACGTCAACCATGCTGTCTGTGACTGACAGTTGGAGAAAATGGCTGTGGCAGCACACAGAGGCATGGAGAATCCATTTTCAGGCCGCACTAGAGCCGGTCCCTGTGCCCATCTGTCAGCCGAAAACAGGAACATGGACTATCAGTCACAGCTGACCCTCAGTCCGCCACGTGAGGGACTCGTCGGGGGGTGGGGGTGGGGGGCTCACAGCGACACAAACAAGCATGAAGATCAACAGATGGCTCTCTGTCAATCATCTCGTTCTTTAATCTCACCATACCCCTCTGTGTTCTCCAACTTCACTTACTCACTCTTGTTTCTTATTTTAGCCATCCAGTATATTCTTTGTGCTTTTCCCTCTAACTCAGGGCTGTCAAACATATCGCTCATGGGGCAAAACTGGCTCTCCAAGGTTTTCAAAGGGTCTAACAATAACACAGAAGACATTAACAGTCAGGGGTATCATTGGGTTTTGAAGATTGTTTCATTTTATTCATTTAGTAATTTATTTGTCCATTGAACAGAACATAATACATACATACCGTTAGGATTTCTAGATTAAACATGGGCAAAAAGCATAGTATGAAGCAACAGCTTATTTTTGCCTACCCTACTTTCAAAAAAGGAAGTTGAAGAAGCAAATCAAGATAAAGTTATATATATTGTCAGTTCCAGTTGCCTGTTACTAATTATTATTATTTTTTTTTTTTTTACCTTTGTAGATCCACTGTAATGCACATGTCTAAATAATAAGCTGAGGCTTAATGTTCTTAAAATTGTACTATTTTTCTTGAGAAATTTCTGGTTGATTGTGTATGTTCAGGTTAGTTACATTTTCTGTCTAAGGATAGTTTGTAAATGTAAACAATTCATGCTGTAATTTTACTTTCTTGCAATAAAACAGGGAGAAAATGTTGAAGTTATTCTGCTATTGTTTTATAGTCCTGGGCTGTATGTGGCCCCTGATCTAAAATGAGTTTTACACCCCTGTTTTAACTCTTTCTTTCAGTAGGTTTCTTTGCTCGTCTCTGGAGTTAGACCTGAGAATGTGACATGGGCTCAGTCAGGTGTTCTTCTCTCCCCCGCATGGCTTAGATTGGTGTCATTATGTTCACTCCATGCTTTTTCACTCCCTCTGTAATTGGAGGTGCTGGGGATTGAAAGCAGGGTCCTTGATTTCATACTTTGAAGATACTGATAGCCAGCAGTGTAGTTACGAAAGAGGTGTGTGTGTGTGTGTGTGTGTGTGTGTGTGTGTAGGAGTCAGTAAAACTTAAGTTATTATTAAAGAAAATGAGAATGAGAAGAAGCGGCTGTGCAGATAGTGTCATAAATGTTTGTATGACTATGAAAAGTACTTCTCATTCATAGCGATCCTCACAGCCTGGTGTTCAGAGCTACACCGAGGCACTGACATACGACCACTGCACAACCTTTCCTTTCTCAACTCTGTATTACAGCGGAAAGAGGATAATGTCTAACACCTTGTTAATGATCTGCAGGCTGAACCCCAGAGACAGGAGCGCATATATGAACCTCCAGACACAGACACTATGTTCCTTTTTCTGCTTGCAGATAAATTCATTTACATCTGAAACCATAATTCTGCTGAAAAAGGACAAAAAAAAAGTACTCTTAGCGAGGAGGGAAAAAATCATTGTAGCAATTTAATTTAGTGTAGACTGAACAGTTTTACATATTACTGTACAAGATGCAAATGAGATTTCTCCCCTTGAATAATCATCTGTCTAAAAGGCTGAACCTCTCTGGGAGGTAATTACACCGCTCTGATCATTAAATAACCCCTGTTCCCTCTTTCACACTCGTTCTTTCATGCCTCCATCTTTCTCTACCAACTCTCAACACTTTTTTTGTTATACCCACTACAAATATAACACCAACTCACATGCAAAATTACACTACTATTACTTTACTCACACAAACTCTGAGTTACAGACACAAATCTATGCAGCATCTGAAAATGTACACACCTTAACTCTTATATTCTTATTTGAGGAGCTAAGTTTACGCAGAGAAGACATTAACCCTTAAAGACCCAGTGCTCTTTTAGCAGCAGTTCTTTTTTTGTTTGTTGTATTTTTGTACTGTAGATTTAACCTTTCTTAAGTGATTTAATCACCATTTATTATAATATTATCCTCTGTAGTTTGCATTCTTTTGAGTGAAAAGCAGGTATTTTCCTATATTTAATTCACTGGTCATGTAGATGTCCATAAAAGCTCAGATAAAAGTTGTGGGTTATTATATCAAAAACAGAGAAAACTAAAGAAAACGTGACTATTTTTGTAAAACATATCATCTACTGAACATAAAAACCAGTGTGTCCATCTGCTGTCATTGATCGAACTCCATGGGTTTTATTGATAGAGGATGATGGTGTTTCCATGTTCACTACGGAGCCTGTATTTTACACCAATTGTAGTGGCTTTACCTTTAGCTACTAATATGGTGTGGAAAAGTTCAACCTGTTGTATTTTTGACATGTGCATGAATGGATGTCCAGATGGTTTTCTTTGTCTTTGGATATGCCAATCCATTTAGTGACCAATATCAAGTTCAAGCATTCATTATAGGTCACAGTCATTGTTCAAAATACTCTCTATAAATAAAAAAAGAAAAAGAAAAAAGGGCTATTTTCACATAAAAAAAAACACACCAAAGGAATTCACGCTGTGGCTCATTGTTTGGGGCTGTCCTTACAAACACCACCAATATCACACAGCAGGTATTTATAACTTCATAACACCCAGGTCAAAACATAAAAGAGGAATAACAAAAAAAAATATTTTGGCTCCAACACCAATTATTTATATAGATTGATAAGGATTAGTGGATCAATAGGTATTAGACGTTTTAGATCAGTAGATGATTATGGTCACTGGTGGCTATTTAGGTGTTTATGGGTTAATTACATTCATTCTTTGATTAATAATGTAGAATTGAAAAATTATTTATGGACAACACTTCAAAAGCACATTCAAAAGAGTCGTATCAATGCCTGTGACAGTCAACCAAAAATCTGACATGATTCCATTATTTAACAGCAGCAGCTTCCAGTCATTTACTGTAATAGTGATAATGTGGATGAGAGGTAATGAAGTTGGCAATATTAATGTTTAAAGAGGTGTTTTACAGCGCATTAAAATTGTTAGTGTCATATATTTATAGCCTAACTTTCTACCCTTTCGCACAGTAAGTAAGAAGGTGAGGCCAATATTAATTTATTTGTGGCGTTACTGCAGCTCACTCAGACTGGCCTGACCTGTCTCACTGTCTTAACTCAACCAAACAACTCAACCTGGCACAGTTGACAGTTTCCCTCACCAAGATCAAAGATTCACCAAACCGCAGGCATTTTCCTTCACTGTAAAACTGCTGTAGTGTGTCAAAGCACGGCTGCTCAGTATGAATACAGGTGTTTTGAGATACCACTTTATACACTGCTGCCTTTGTGACTTGAATGACTTGACAGGCATAGGGCTGATTCTGATACAACAAATAGTTCAAAGAAAAGTGAGATACTTTAAATCATCTTGCTGCAGCAGCCTGGTTAAGATGCTGTAACCTCTCACTCCCCTTTGCTTTTGCAGGGTTAAAATATGATAATGCAAGGGTTTTGATTTTCTACAATAGATTTGGCTCTGCGCCACACAAGCTGCTTAATGGAAATGTGTCCTGGACTGTCGGTTAAATTCCAGCCTTAGATCTATAGAGATCAAACAAAAAAACTAGATTGCAACCTTGCTCATTCATGGAAGGCATTGCTGTTCCAAAACCCATTATGCTAGTTGTCAGGAGAAGGTCAGCACTATGACACAGAGCGTCAAACTGCCTGGAGGAATTTAGTATGGCTCACCTTTTGCCATGCAGAGCTCAATTCCAGCTGTCATCAGGCTGGAGGAGGCAGAAATGCATTACCAGCCAGGATAATATGCTTTATTATATAGCTTATATGCCAGCTCACGCTGCCTCGGGCCAATAAGAGGAACAATTACAAGGACAGGAATATCTAGTGTGTGACTGCATGTGTGTGTGAGCACATGCGGTCAACCACACCTGCCAGTATTTACCTCTCAAAGCCATTAAACTCCTAATATGTTATTTTCAAAGTCGCATCAATGTTTAAAATGCTATCAGCCCTCGACCATGCACCACTGCTTACTGATGATCTCCAGTACAAGGACATAATCGTTATCCTACCGGTGTAATCCAAACAAAAGCATCTACTTCATCACACACACATCCTAAAACTGTGCAGTAGCTAATTTTTTGTTTATCACATGTATTCTTGGATATTACTTACACTGATACAAATGATTTATAGTGTGATGCTCCAGTAGCAATTGTTACTTTAAAAGACTTAGAGGTGTTTGAGGGTCTTTGTACTAAGCCTTTCCTTCATTCAAAAGGGAACAAAAGCCCAAACTAAAGTCTCTGTTAGATGAAATGTAATTTCACCATGATACCACCAATAGAGCTTCTCCAATGGCTCAGTAACGTTGACAATTGTCAGCTTTTATGTTCAATCTAACAATAATTCTCTGCGGCACCGTTGAACCCTGGCCCTGCATGTTCTTAACACACCAATAAAACAGCATTATGTATTTTCAGATAAGAAAACATGACAAAAGACTGAATCAAATATTCATCCTGTGTTACCCACTGATCAGTAATCTCCTGTTTTCATTTCAGCGCTGTCGCTTTCTCCATCCCCTTTTCCCCTGCTCTCTTGTTCCCCAGTTTCGTCTGCACGCTCTTTCCGATGTAATCTTTTTGTGAATATAGCATGAGAAAATAAGAGAAATAATAATACCTTAACAATGACAAAAACCCATTTGCCATAGTGCTGGAGTTGGAGATGATGTACATTTCTCCCTATCTGCTGCTGGAGGTGTACATGTGTACTTGTCTCTATACTGCACATACACAGGGTGTGTGTGTGTGTATGTGTGTATATATATATATACATTTCTTGACTGATACTCATTTCAGGTACAAATACAAACGACACATTTATATACACACCTGATCAAAATTTAAAGAGCAGTTGAAAAAATGCAAGAGTTCACATTTTGCACTGCTGGGTCTTAGGAAAGTTCTAAGTAGAGTTTCACAATGCAAAAAGAAGAAATGGGAGTGAGACAACAGAATGTGAGTAAGCAATTGTTTAAATAGGCTAATTGAACTGAAATAGGCTGTTCATCAGCCAATGAAAAGCTAAGACCACAGACCACAAAAAACCCTGACAACACCTCCACATAGCCAGCCATCATTTAATGCCTCTATACAGCCTGAAGCTCCCATGTTTAACTGCAGGAAAAAGCACCCCAGATCATGATCATGACTACATCTCCTTGCCATAATACCAGTAATGTTGGAAGCCATCAGGACCATCAAGGTTACATTTTTTCCACATCAGAGAATTCCATCTTTCAATGTCCTTCTTTCAATGTTTTGGTGCTCTCTTGCAAAGTCCAAATGGGCAATTTTGTGCCTGCGTTGAAGGAGACGAGGCCTTGAAGACGTTTTATTGTTCTTAAAGCCCTTCTGGTAGATGCCGTCTGATGGTCATTGGGCTCTAGTTGGCATCAGTAACAGACTTAATTTGGGTCAAGGATTGTTGCGTGTCTTGACGGACAGCTCATCACATCCTCTGGCTCAGTGCAGGTGAAATTCTTTTGGGTCTACCACTTGACTTTTTTGTTCCATAACCATCAGGATCTTTTAAGATATTCAAAAATAACCGTCTTACTGCGTCCAAGCTTAGCAGCGTTGGTGCATTGCCAGAGGCCTTGCTTATGCAGCTCAACAATCTCACCGTGTTCAAAGACAGAAAGCTTTTTTCACTTTTAGCTTTTTTCACTTTACCATCAGGAGGTCATAACAGTGTGACTACCTGACAGAAAATGATTTTGAGTTTGGCGTTTAAAGGCTGTAGTCTTACACTTTTGATTGGGTGAAGAACAGTCTATTTCAGTTTCATTCATCATTCAGTGTTTTCAATAAACTACTTCATTTTTTTTTTTTTTGTCTCACTCTCCTTTCTTCTTTATACATTTTGAAACTCTACTCTGAAGACTCTTAAGACCCAACAGTGCAAATGTTTTTTGTTTTTTTTTAACTGGTCTTTAAATTTTGATCAGGTGTGTGTATATAAATGCGTTGTATGTATTTGGACCTGAAATGAGTGTCACTCAAGGAATACTGAATCCTCTCTATTTTTTATTTATTAGATCAGCTCAGATCTGAATGTTGCACGAAGAAAGGCCTTGTTCTCGCCAGACAAAGAAATAACAATGACTATAAACGATTTTCCAAAGGCTGCAGCTCTATTGGGAGCACACTGCAGCCTGGTACTTGTTAGCACTGATAACTCTGAATCATGTGTTTGTGGGTCTGGTCTCTGCTCTCCATGAACACATCTCCTGTTGAATGGACCGCTACACACACACACACACACACACACACAGGTGGATTAGTCCTACTTTTAACAGGTTTTGGCGGTACAGAACAATAGGTTGCTCTTTAATAACACATATAAAGACACTCAAACACATTATGTATGGTGTATAATTATCTCAGGTCATTGTTTTCATACAGTTATTTGAAAAGCACACTGTGGTACTTTTTCATGGCTGAACAAATGGGTTTTAATCAAAAGCCAAGGGAAACATCTGGCAATGTCTGGATTTGCAGTGCAACACATCTCATCTTTAACCATTAATGCTTCCTTTAGGTATAAATTCCACACCTCATTGGGAATTTCCCTTTCATTCTGAAGTCTAGAGAGATTTTCTGAGCTGCCATCACATTGTAATGTTGTTTACTATTATCATTGATGCTGAAAACAGAGTCCTAAACTGGGCATATTATGCAGGTGCACGTTTTATCCGGAGACTCTAGACTAGAATGATGTTTCATGATTTACAGTTTAAAGAAAACACCATGTTTTCATCAACATAATGAAAAACATCATACAGTTCCTTTCTTTGTTTTTTTTGTTCCAAATAGACAGTTATAATCCATCTATATTTGTCTCAGTCTAAATCCAATCCAGATTAAAATCCAGATTATGATGGTAGACAGCACATTATCTCTCTATAACGTGTAAGATAATGATTAGTCATTTGGACATAAGCAGGATACTGAGTGGGTACGATTTGTACATGTGCATGACAGAAATAACTATTTATGTACAAGCTGATGTTAGTTCATCACCAGCATTAAAAAAAACAGAGAAAGCTGCATTATGAGCTTTCAATTTGGGCGTATTAGTTTGTACATGTTTATCTCATAGCATAACGGAACTGACCATATGTAATATAAATATTCAGCATTTAATTAAGAGATCACTGCTACTGACTTTCCTATTTAAAGTATGTTTTTGAGTAAAATAAACATAACTAAATTTGTCTGAATTCTGAATCAAAAAGTCTGATTTTTACTTGTTGAAAATTACACATTCAAAAGTTTCTATTCAACAGCTTGGTGACTCACAAGACAACAGCTTCAAACACAGCTTAATAGTATTTGTAGTAAGAAAGTCTCAGGTTCAGCTGTGAAGAGAAGACTTCCAGTTGCAGGTTTGATGGGTCGAGTTACAGCAAGACAGCCACTGCTGAGACTTCAGAATAAGAAAAAGAATCGACTGAAGACTAGAAGGAGTTGTTATGAACTGATGAATCCAGATTTGAAATCGTTGGTTCATTCTGCAGGATTTTTGTACGCCATCAAGTAGGTGAAAGGACGGTTCCTCAGTGTGTGACATCAACTGTCAAACATGGAGGAGGAAGTGTGATGGTCTGGGGCTGTTTTGCTAGATCCAAGGTCGGTGACTTGTACAGAGTGAAAGGCACCAGAACCAAAAAACTTTTTAAACTTCAATTATTTATTTGTTCTATGCTTTCATTTCAGAGTACACTGAGACATTAAATAACATCATTTTTCAATGAAATTCTGGAAAAACTGGGGTGTTCTAAAACTATTGACCAGTAGTGTACATTTGAAAATACTCAAATATTATAAATGCACAAGGCCATTGACCTTGAAAGTAAGTCAATGTCACTTATTTTCAATGGCAAGACATGTCATAGGAAAAATTTGGTGCAGATATGTCGATGCATTCTTCAGATAAAGCAATTATGTCACTGAATAGACAGATATGGATGGACACCCCATTTGGCCAGATGTTGGCAGAGGCGTAAAAACTCAAGAAAAGGTGAATTTTTACAATTTAAAAACCACATGGGTTTTACTGGTGAATCAATGTTGTAGGAGATGACATTGTTTCCACATTCACTAAGCCTTACAACGTCTAAATGTGTCATATCTGACGACCATGAAAAGATGAAAAACTGAATTTTACTTAAATTATGTATGTCGTAATAGGATTAGGAAATACAAATTTATTAAACATTTTAGATCAACAGATGCTTTTGGCTGATGGTGGTTGTTTAATTCCTGGAGTTAAACAACATGATGGTTTAACTGAGGGGAAGTTTTTGGCATTGCTGTTGGGTGCTTTATCTCACGGCTGGTGAATAAAAAAAAAAATACAAGCTGCTTGACATTGTGTGATGGTTTGCCTTCCTCTTGATCACACAGCTTTTCATCTGTTCAAGGCTGGACATTTGGAGCGGTCTTAATTTTTACCAGACCCGTTTTTGATAGAAAACAACAAAATAAACATTGTGCCTCCTGCAAACATGCATGTGTTATTGCTATCCCTCTGTTAGTTTCATCATTCCTTCTCTGTCTATCCTTCTCCTTGCTCTCTTCCTTCATCACTCCCTGCAGTCCCACAGGTAATTATGAGGAGTTTCAGACAGTGGTTCTGGAGACCTGGGATTCTCAACCAACTATTATTCTCCAGATCAATTGCTGTGGACTAAACTGCACACACACTCTCAAAAGCACAGAACAATTAAAAGTCAACACAAGGGAAAATTCTGCACACACTCAGGTGGTCACATAAATGCATACACACACCTGCACAACCTTATGCACACACAAGAACATATTAAGGCATGCTAGCAAACATGCACAAGAACACACCGACAATAGAAAATGGGTGCATTCTGTGGTTTCATAGCCTTTATCTGCCTTGTAAAACCTAAGTACATAATGAAGTGGAAGAGGATTCAGTAGAAATTAAAGCCAATCTGGAGCTAACGGAAAGTAGCAGATGAGAAATCTTACTTGATAACAGCTTCAAAACAGCCTACTACTGTGAGGGCCCCATGGAGCCAAGTCGGGCGACAGCAACAAGCAAACCTTTGCTCCGAGCACAACAAACGTTTTCATGTTTTCTCTTCAAAGGATCACACACTAATACACTCCACAGTCTGTCTTATCAAAGCTTACGAACTGTGTGAATGTGGAAGCATGAATCGGTGCATATATGTGTTTATGTGCAATTGCTTTTCCTCCCACAGAGATACGCACGCTTGCCTTTTCTCTCTTTAAAAGGAGGCGCAAAGGGACTCGACAGCAAAAGGAAATTAACAGTACAGATTCTAATTGAACATAAACAGCACAGAAGAAAGAAAACATCCACAAAGTCAACTGAAGGACATGTTTATTTAGTGTAAATCTCATTATGAAGTGTGCATCAACAGTATAAAGTAAGTAAAAGCATAGTTAAGTATGTTTCACTGAGAGCCAGTAAGTCGTTAGTAGATGTTAAGGACACCGTTTGTAATCTAATAGTAACCACTGTTGCACCCAGGGGAGTCATAAACAGTGAGATACACCCAAAGGAAGAAAAGGAAGATGCTCATTTTGATATACTGTGTCCAGAAAACACACTTAGTTGTTATTCTACCACTGTCTATGTGATGAAAAAAGAACAAGTTAAGTGAGGTTACAATTCCTACATTAAAACTTAATGTGCGCTCACTTTTAATACCCTGCGGTCAAATATAGTGTAAAATTATGTTGAAAGTTACTGCCCTACAAATTAGATTAGACTGTCTTTGTGTAAAACTTGCATATATATTTCTATTTTTAAAGTACTCAAATATTATAACTGCATATGAGGTCAAGGTCACATATTTTCAGCTCAATGCCAAGATGCATCCACAGTATAGATTTGGTGCAGATATGTCAGTGCGTTCTTCAGATAATGCAGTTATGTGGTTGAACGGACAGACAGATGACAAAACAATTACAACATCCCTCGGTTGAAGGCTAATAAAAATTTGAAAAAAAAAAAACAAACCTCAACATCAGTCCCCACTAGAGCTGCACAATAAATCGTTTAAGCATCATCATCATGATGTACGTGTGCGCAATAGTCATATCGCTAGTCCTGCGATGTAGGAGACGAATGAACTCAACGTGTTCTCATCTAATTTCAAGAGTATGTGACACAGACTGCACACAGGGATCCACAAATCACATTCGTTCTTAATCAGTTTGGAGTGAATCACTGGTAACAACATTGAAAAATGAGGAACAAACAAGAGAAACTCAACATGAATTAAGAGTTGGTGCCAAAAAGAAAAGCAACTTCAGTTACCTGGAATAACTTCAGCTACAAGAAGGATGATATTGAAACACATGTTGTGTGTTGATAATGCCTTGCCCCTGTTGCTACAAGAGGTAACACAAAGAATTAGTTTGACTATTTATGGTGGCACCACACAGCTATTATATACTCATGATATGATATTTTTTCACACAAAATATAAATATATCGCAGGTTAACAAAAAATTGTAATATATATTTTTTCCAATATCATGTAGCACTATAGTTCCCACTACATCTACCATACCAGACTGTTTTGGATCCTCTCGATACAGAACATGACTTTTATTATTATTTTTCCCCACATCTTCAAACTTCAGGGGATGGTAAAAAAACATGACACATGGTCATAGACTCTTAAAAAGCAATAAAATCAATGACTGTTTAACTCTACATTACATTCAGATTAATATCATGTGTGTGCCCCTGCAGACTATAGATAAATTCAGGTGGTGGAAAACTAAAATAATCATTGTATTTGAATTTAACCTCTTCTGATTTCTATCTGGTACCTTGCTAAAGGAAAAGTTATTGTAAAAAAAAAAAAAAAAATCAACACTGTTTTTGCATATTTGGACATGGGAACAAGTTTTATGGCACTGTAACAACAAGCAGATATTCTACTATCTACTACTATATGGATTTTGAAGCTACTTTTAATGGTATTTTAGAGTTTTTCCCACTAAAATAAGAAAAACATTAATACCTTATCCTTCTCTATGGTGAGCATCCTAATTCTGTATCCAGTGAAATGTTTTTTTTTCAAGTGTTTATGTCCCTGCAGAGGATTCACAGCGTTGTCAGTTGGGTTGTTGTGATGGATGTGTTTTTACAATTGGACGCCGGACACCAAAATGGACTGTAAACCGCAGTGACGTCACAGACTTTTCAAATCTATTTTTGGGAGTAAAATCTCCATGTTGCAAAAATTGATCACTGCTGAAGTTTCTAGTTGTAGGTGTCCCGTCAGCAGTTTTACAGAGGTCTCTACTCTCATTGTGGTCTCTGGGGAAAATACTTTTTGGGCCACAGAGGCTTTTTTTCTCCATGCAGTACTGTGAGTGTCCAGTGGGGGACTGGTGACAATTCTGAGTGGAGGCGCCATACCTGATTCTCTTATTACATTCATGGTTCTTGCTCCACAGATGCAGATTGATCCTTGCAAAGATGGGCGGCCTCTGTAAATTCACAAAGGAAATCCATTAAGTAAATATGAAAATTCAAATAGTATGATGCATGATGATTTGTTGTCCCATTTTTATTTTAAAGAGATATAAAAGGAATGCTATAAAAACAGAAATAAAAAGTAAACGCTACATGTAAAGTTCTTCACATAGACTAAATATTGAGTCTAAAAGCTGGTGGTTGTAAATAAACATAAAGGCAGACATTCTACAAAGTTGTACAGGTCTGCTATTGAACGCCTGAAAGACTGTAATGTATTGCTGAGCCTGTGTATGCACAGTTGGATGCTGGGAACAGTCTCTTATATGAATCTAAATATAGGAACCCTTCTCTTGCTGTGCGTGGACTCACTTAGTCTTTCTCTTTCTGTCTCACTGACTCGAACACACACCACACACACACATATCTCAATAAACACTCAGGGTTATCACAACTTTTGTCTAACGCACACAAACTTGTGCATTTATGTGTGCATGTGTCTCGTGAGGACTCTGGTGAAGTAGGGCAGGCTGCGAGAAAGTGGGGCGACAGGGGGGCGGGAAGCGAGCCCAGTCAGAATATCAATAATGGATAAACATGTTGCCATCAGGAGGGACTGAAGGAGAGGAAGATGCAGAATGAGAGAGGAGGGAAGATGGGTGAAGGGGCAAAGAGGAAGGACAGAGGACACATGGAAGAAAAGGAGGAGGTGGAGAGAGACAGTCGCAAATGTACAAAAGTCAAAAATAACTTGGATTTAATTTAGTAAAGATATAAAAACATTTTGTCTGTAATGTAATTTGTTACAGCTATTGAATACAAAAATAATACAACATGAATGAAATGTATTGAAAATAAACAGGATTATTATTTTCAGGTATTTATACACTGAAGCAAACATAATTAGGAATAATTCCATTTCCATCATCCCTTTAAACATGATGTTTCATAATTTAAACATCACTTTTCTTGGTTTTATTCCTCTGTATGATAAAGTACATTCATACAGTAAAAGAGCACGACAAACATAACTTCATAAAATGTTTCATTACTTTAATTTTGAAGAAATATATCTATTCATTATCACATTATACAATAACTTCCAACAAAAACCTTCACATAGTATGATCCAACATTAGTTTTGAGATCAATAAGGCACAATCAATCAATCAAATAGCCTAAGGGGAGGAAAAAACTCTCACTCATCACTTGATTTTTTTGTCATGTGTCAGATGAAATTAAAACAAAAAAAAAAAAAAAAAAACCTCAAATCACTAATGTTAAGGATTTTTCCTTATGCTTTCTTTTGTACAGGCCTTTTTTACTGTTCCATTTAACCACTTTCTATTCTCTTTGCATACCAACCACATACAACAGCATGAAACGACAAAACATGTAATTTTCACTTCAGATTATACAAAGAATTTTTGAGTAAGTCATAGTGAGTATTGGAGCGAAGGTTAGTGAACGAATAGGTAAAAAAATGAAAGACCTTAGGTTGAGTTTTAGAAATGTACCATATTTTACATTTAAGTAGGTAATCGGTGTGAGAGGTGAGCCATCCAACAGTGTTCCAAATCCATTTAGCCCAAGGTAAATGATGAAAATAGGATGCACGGGGCTCCACTCTGCATGCCATTGTCACCCCTGATTCATACTCATGCAGCCTGCAGCATAAAATCAGGTGTGTGTGAATTTCTATGCATGTGTGTGCTAGGCTCCATTTTTTATTGTTTTTTTTTTTTTTGCCTCTGTGATGGAGGCAGTACAAGTAGGAAGGAATATAAAAAAGAAAGAGGGTTGTTGAGGGGCTTTCTGCTAAAGGGCATCCTAACACTTGCTTTCTTGTAAGTCTTGGCTCGTGAAACCCCTGCTACATGTAGTGCCCTAGAAGGGGCATGTATTTATGAGGGGGTTTATAAAAATTCATGACTAAATGTTTGTGTCTGTGTCTTAAAACCAGTTACTAAGTAGTTCCTTGGCTCCTCTGTTCAACAGTCCACCCAAGGCATTTTTGGGCATCTGAGTAACTCCAGGTTTCCAAGGGAGCCTGTTGCTCATGGCAACTCAGCTGTGTCCACTTTTGTCTGCACCACTTTGACTTGAAAAGACACGATCACAGACAAAGACAGAAAAGGAGGCATATTGTGTTCCATGCGATGTATTCAACAGTAAAATATTGATTCAATACCATCAGGACTTCCCACTCAAAGTAATACATTACTCTTCCTCGAGGACATTGATGACCACCTAGTTTTGTTTCAATTCTGGGAGGAGTAGTGAATAGTGAGTGTGCCTCCTATGTGTGTGTGTAAACACACTGACAGCTTGCCTCAGTTCTTGTCTCTACGTACAAGCCTCTCTATTATTCCTTCCTTAATGACACTAATTAGACTGTTCCCTTTAATTAATCTGTCCTTGCTGTGTGTTGGTGTGAGAGTGCACAGCGGTGGATGTGTGTGTGCACATTGTTGCCAATGAGGCATGATAATCAGACTGCTAATCCGACTGATCCTGATACTCTGTGAGTAAGTGATAGAAAAGAGAATGTTAGACCGAGTTTGCATGTGGAGCCCCTCAAATTCTCTGTACTGACCTGCAAACAAAACAAAGCCAACCCATACATCTGCAATTATCAAGGTGAAGGGAGTACAAGTGGAACCCATTATAGTCTCTAATTATTAGCAAAGGTTGCAATTAGTCCATTGGGTTTTCATGGGGAAACACAAGAGGGGGAAGTCACAGACAGGTTTGGAGGACTACCAAATCCAGCCTTTCTCTAATAAATATGATGAGGCAGATTGTTTCTTTTCTCTTTGTTTCCTCTTGACTGTTTCTTATTTTGGTTTGCTCGGGGCTCTATGCAAAACCCAGTCCACCTCAGCAGAGAAAATGAGACAATGTTTCTGCCTATTGACTTTCTGTTTTCATTCTATAATTGTTGCCATAAAGCATAATTAAACTTCATTGTTCATTCCTTCATCCTCTCTCTGTCTCTTTGCCTCACTCTCTCTCTGCTCTTCGTGTGTTAGAAAGTAATTATATCTCGGTGTGCCTGCGAGACAGCACACTCCTGATCCACTGATGAGAGCAGGCTGGGAGGTTGAATATAATGAAATGGAATACATTAGGATGCTATTGCACCAAAGGCCCGGCCTTCCAGATCTGCTTCAACATGCACTGAGAGCTTCACAACAAATTCTGCTGCCATTTCAGGACAGACTTTACTCTTAAAATCAAATATGTCCATTAGATTATAGTTAACAACAAACATAACTCCATTATGTTGATGTCTGAGTTGAGATAACCTTATTATGTCTCTGCATCCAAATGTTGTAAAAAACTACTTTTCTGAGGCAATCTGATTGCTGAGTTGTTAAGGCACTTAGCATACAAGTGCAGCTCTGTCTCTCAACTTTTACTCTATCATAAAATGTACATAATCTTCAGGAACAGTTTTTCCTTGCTTTCTGATGATGGTGTCATGTTGCTACCTAGCTCTTCACTGGGTTTGTAAATGAAGAATGGAACAAGGACACCTTGGTCATTAGCTGATAGGTCATTTATTCTGTACAGAACACATGAAAATCCGTACAGTAACTTCTCATGACCAGTACATCTATAAAAACAAAGGAACAATACAGCGAACTGAGTAAAAAACAAATGTGACGCTACTTTACCTTATGTCAAGATTGTTAACCTAACATATTGCATAAAAAATCTGTACTAGATAAAAGTAAATAGATTAATCTGTTAAAAAAAAAAAAGCATCTCTTTTTAGTGTTTTTACTGCACTTTAACAGTCTACAAACAGGAAGACTCTCCACACAGTGTTCAGAAAGTGAGTGATTGTGATAGCACAGGATTGCAGGAATTACTGATACTAGAGGTCAGAGGTCACGCAATTAAAATGTGATTTACCCAAATTAAAGCTCCCCAAAATAGATCAACACAGTATAAACAAACATGACGGATGAATTTGGTGAAGTATAAACCCATTTCTGTCACGTATACATAGGTTACATTAGCATCCAATGAATTTATCATGTAATAAAAGAAACATATCTGATTCATATTCTTCCCTTCATTTCAGTTCAGCTTTTTGGATTTTTTCCATTTCATTTCTGGAAAACAAATCTTTCAAGCCACATGAAGAATGACACAACCTCTGCCTATGTGTCTGTTTTCAGAGCAGAAAACTCAAGAGTGGGTGAGGTGGGAGTAGTTTGCTTTGTTCCTGTAATTATTGAGCCCCAGCCTCTGGCAGTCATGTAGATGCAGTGGGGATAAGGTGGGTTACAGCCATTAAAACCTAATGACAGCACACGGAGAAGGGATCCAATACATTTTAGCCAGAGGGTCCAAATCTACAGTAAGAGTGACAACAGGTAATAAGACAGAGGTGAAAATTTAAATTAGAATGGGTGGAGTCAACGGTAATAAGAGAGATATAAGATTAAAAAGGCAGGTGTAGTAAAGGTTAAGGGGTCAAGTACAGAAGTCGTCTCTTATCTCTGATGCTGTCTCTCTTGTAAACTCCCTGTGTGAGAAGCTAGCCAAGTTTGTGTATCTTTCTTTCAAAGAGATGGAAGCTTAAATACAATCTGCCTTTGGGCTTTGCTATCCAAACATAAGAGAATGAGCCTCCCGCACACAACCACACAGTGAACACAGATAGATAAGAGAACAGGCTGTGTCAGGGTCTGAAGCATTAAAATTTACAGAAAAAAGAGAGATGGGAGAAAGGGCTTAAAAGAGAATGAATGACAAAATATGAGATAGCTTAGGGAGGTGCCACCTCTGCAGTGACTTCTCTGTCACAGAGCGAAGGAGCCCGCATCACAGCATCAGCATACAAACACCTCAGTAATGAAGCGCCAGCAGTCCTGGGCTCTAACCACGCAGACCTATCCATCTCCCCCATGCATTATTCACCGCACACAGCCATTTTACCACCCAGCGCACCCGGCAAAGATTGGTTCCACTTTTTATTTATCTGTTTTTCATCCCCTCCCTCCTCCTTCCTTTCCGCAGCTTTTCAATTAAATTAAGGCAAGCGCGACACTAAATCCATGCGGCAGAGGCTGCCCACATGACAATTAGACTGTCAGCCAGACAGAGAAAGAGGAAAAGAAGAGATAGCGAAGACAGTCCAGGTAAGTTGGCAGTGCTGAAATGCTCATTTGGGGCAATGAACCAAAGCCCAGACAATAAGCCCAAGTCAATGTATTGTACTTTGAGACAACCCCACAAAACCAGCTGCCTCTAAGCTAAGATAAGTTTTCAATATTCAGATTTTAATTTTAGTGACTATCTGAAAGAGAAAAGAAAAATTGAGACCCTGAAGCATAAATTTGATATTAATTATATTTATTTCAGCTAGGAGAAAGTAACAAACAATTATTATTATAATTTTGACATCCATCTGTGATCCATCCTTCTAGGCACTAATCAGTTCTGTTGTGCATCTACTTTGAAATGTTCCAAAGCATTTAGAATTATAGAGATATACACTGAATATATTCACACCACCAGACAGTCAGATTTATGTGACCATTAGAGGGAGTACTGAGTTACTCTGCTGTTCTACCATTGTGAGAAAAACTAGGTATTTTGACCAAAGTGTAATAAAGTTATGAGATGGAATATAAAAAAAGTCTAAGAAATGCCTTTTGGAGTCAAAGAAAGTCATACAATCTCGAAGCATTCAAGCAACTTGAAGTTGTTTTCACCAATAGACAAATCTGAATGAATGAAAAATGGGGCTTGATGCTGAAATTGTAGTATTTTGGCTTTGATGGGTTGGTTTGATTATGAGATTTATGAAGATCTAGTTAAACTTTCTAGCACTTATGTTACTTATGTTATGTATGTGTAATAAGTTCACTGATTGTCAACCCATGGCTAAGGCTAAAATTTGACAGTTCCGAGCTTTTTCGTGTGATTCTAAACAAATCTAGGAGCTATTGAACACATAAACCGCACAGAAAACAGAAGTGATTTGTAGTTTTAATGTGGCTGTTTTCTTCTGAAAAACGGAACTAAACGAAGCTATAATGTAAACTATCAGCTAATGCAGTAACCACTGATGTTAAGACACAGTGTTGCTTTGACTGTGGCTTCTGTTCACAATATACATAAATACACTGATATTCAACCACATTTGGAGGTTGTCTGGGAATATGATCATACTCTACATCTATTTCCCAAATGAAAAACACTGGAATGACACTTGACTTCTTCTCCAGGCAAGGATGCTGAACATCCACAGTCAGCACAATACAGTTATATCCTTACAAATTTTAAGTGCTTGAAGATCCCTGATGCCCGTATTATTCCAGAGAACCAATAATATAAATAAAACAGTCCAATGTTTTGACTGACATTTAAGTTGTATTGATTGATTTACAGAACTTGTGCACTGTGGAACATGCAAGCCAACATTCCACATAGGAATTCCTGCCAATAGCCTCTAGACAACACAATGTAAAATTTTCTGTTTTCTATCTAGTAAAATTTAACTGATAAAACTTTCAAACCTCTTTACCTTTTCTGAATGTTTTTTTTTTTTTTTTAATATATGAAGCCTTTCCAAAGACTGTTAAACTTGAACAGTTTTTGCTGCATCCTAAATCCCTGCAAGTACAAAATATGTGCAGTTTTAGCCTTTTTGAGCTTATTCATTTGAATAGGGAGATGATACCCGATTGAGGTGAATACAGAGATCATCCTGAGGACAGGAGTGAACAAGAATTCCTAAGAAACACATGTTAATGTTATCCTGAACAAGTGCCTCATTTCAAAGAAACATTGTAATTGGTCAGCAACTTAACACCACAGCTTGTTGGAGGTGCTAATGTCTGGATGTTGGCATCAGTCCTGGGAGCTGGAGGCTGTGTGCTGCACAGTGGGTGCAGCTAATGGGCTTAATAAAGAGCAAGTTGATTAGTGACTGGCTCTTGTGTGGGCTACGACAGAAAGGTAGTAGTTTGGGTCTCACTTTATTGGAAGGGAATTGCTTCTTGTATCTGAAACTGAGAAGAAAAGATAAGAACAAATAGGAGCCAAGAGGCATGGAGTAATGAATGGAGGAGTAGAGGACAAAGAATTAAGAATTTAGAAAGAAGTAATCTTGAGCCTTTTTCTTTTCACTGCTGATTGAACAGACCTTTTTACTCCTCAACATGCGTTGACTCCACTGGCTCTCAGTCTGCACAAAATCTCTGTTCCACATCGCAATCACATCTCTACTTCCTTGCTAAATCAGTTATAGCAAACACTCCAGCAGCATCATAGTAGCCTACAAGGAGATGTTCTCCTCCCGACTCCTCCAAGCAATTTTTGGAAAATGTTCCTGTTAATTCCTTTCCACAAAAAAGTAAGATTCAGCAGAACACCAACCTAAATATTTCAAAATATTGAATAATGGAAAGACTACACACTTAATCACTGCTAGATTAACTCTCGGTCTGTTTAGACTTCAATGCCCATTAATCCCACCTGGTTTTCATGAATTAGTATGATGTTTAACAGCTTGTTTAAACAAATTCATTTCCAAGTTTTATTGTTAAAGCTTCAGTAGGCAGAAATCCAGGGCTAAGAATTAGAATTGGAAAATACACACTGTGCTTCTACTGTCCCCCTCTGTAAGCATAGGATAAATGTGTAGATGTTATGTGGAAAAGAGAAGCCAAAATTTCACTAGATGAGAAAATGCAATGTTGGGTTGCATGCAGTATTGAAATTCCAGAATCTCAGCAGAAGAAAGTAGCAAACCAGAGCTGACACCTATAGCTACCAAAACCACCAATGAATCAATGCTACGTATACACAGACTGCATCAGTCACTGAGTAAAGTATAAAACTCATTGTCTACACACGTTTGTATTATGGTGTCATTAATTTTTCTCCTTCAAATAAAAAAATAATATGCCAATAATTTTAACAGCCGGTCAAAACACCACTGCGACAGCCAAATTAAAGCTCTGTTAATATATCCCTGATTCTAGACAGAAAACAGTCACAGTAAAACTGCAAATCACCTGTTTTATGTACAGTTTGTGTTGTCAATAACTGCACTAAAGATCTGTTTGGGATTGTTCAAAGGTTGGAACTGTCACTGTTTAGTCTGAGTCATTTATAAAAAAAAAAAAAGAAAGAAAGAAAGAAAAATTAGCAAAGATAATATCCTCACATAACTTTATACCTTCATAAGTCTTATAGTCAAACTCATCAATGTAGAAAAAAATGCTGCCATTTCAGGATGAAACACCATTGAAAACAACAGTGCTTCTAGCTTTTATCATCAACTTTTATCAACACTTTCTTTGACTTTGATTTTCGTTCTGTTCAAAGGTCTCATGGCATTAGTTTTCCTCACCATGGGAGACCAAAAGTGACTCAGTACTCCCTCTAGTGGTCATATTAATCCCCAATTTGGTAATATAAATCTATCCAGTGCAAATCTCTAAATCCAATACTTTGGTGTCTTTAGCATAACTTCAGAGCTCCTTATTCTAAACAATCTATTTATAGTTTTAGCATTTTTTCATATTTGAAAGTAGAAATAATATATGCAGCTCCTTTAAACCCTTATCATAAATAACAACAATTAACTGAGGAAAATTTGCCACATGAAAGTCATAGTTGTTTATAGAGTTACTGTATGAGCATCTAATGTCGAGGAACAGACGAGAAAAACAAGTGATTTACCAACCAATGTGAAAGGACTTGCAGCCTATTAAGTTCTTGAACAGCCCTGGTAGAAGGGCTTGTAGTTCTTACAGTTATCATTGTTGTAAATGGATTTGTACCAGGAATCTATATGTGTAAAGTGTACAAGGCCAGAAAGTCATGATTTTTCCTACACAGAGAATTATAAAGAGGTGAACCCCATGGAATGTGCCATTTCCTGGTCTTATCAAAACTCTGATGGTATCTCCATGAAAAACATTATTTTCTAACAAGAAATGTATCTTTACTAGTGTAAAAAGGAGGATTTTAAAGTATCTGGAGAAGCACCCAGTGCTCTGAAGTTTTTCTTAAAAAAAAATAGTGATAGTCTAAACTGTTAGATATAATACAATCAGTGAATTTCCAATCACAGTAATTAATATTCACTGATTTCCCATTGAGTAACATTAAAAATAATAACCATACAGATTTAAAGCAGTGGTCATCTTCTTTTACTCATTTGGTCATGGGGTCAGTGGATTTTGCTGATGCCACTAATGCCAGGCAAAATCCTTGGATGTGTATCAAACATACTGCTAAGGAAGGTTTAAGGGATATCAGCAGGTCAAGACAGAAACCACTGCCAACACACATTAACTGTGGTTCACACTGTTTTTATGACCATGACTGATGCTGAAGGACAAATTGCCTTACTTTTTGCCTTCCCTGCCAATGGCTGATGCTCACCTATGTCTTTGCACCTCTGGCTAAATGGGTGTGTTTTCAACTGCAGGTCTATGGGTTGTCAGCAGCGACAGGTAAAGAGAGGTTTTGCCAGAGACAATTGGGAGTCAGCAGTCATTTCAGGGAGACCGCTGTTCCTGAAATGAGCAGAGACAGAACTCGAAGCAAGCAATTAAGGAAAAGGTCAGGCTGGATAGATAGTCTCCCATTTCATGAGGGAAGCACACACACTTACTCACATAGTAAGTGGTACTACTATGCTTGTGAGGATTCTCCATGAATATATTCATTCCTTAACAGCCAAATCTGATGTTAACAGCCTACCTCACATGTGTAATTCTAACCCTAACCTAACCTTTGTTTAAATCAGATTTTTTACTAAACTCAATTTATATCTTAAATATCTTGCTAACCTGCAAAACGTCCCCTTTAATATTCTCATTAGGTCAGCCCTCTTAAGGTCAGATAAAAGGATCTGCAACAGAAAATGTGACAGTTTAGATTTATAGGCAGATGCATTCACAGTTACATGCACAGACACACATCACTTTTCTGCATTTGAAAGCCAGTGTCCCATGTCGAAGGGTAGTTAAGATGCTGACATTTCACCAGAAGGCCTTTTAATGAGACGTGAATGGTGCAACTGAAGCAGAGAAAGGGGGTTCCGGCATTCTGTGGCATCAGCTAACAATGGCAAAGGGGAATGGGAGGGGCTGGTGAGCTGCATAGGTGCAACGAGGTATTAGAAAATGCAAGGGCAGGCGGCAAGGAGAAGAAAGTGGGTTAGTTAGGGCTACTCTATATGCACAATAAGAAAATGAGAATGACTGGGAGGAAGGGAGGAGGGAGGGAGGGAGGAGAAAGACAGAAGGAGAAAATGGGAGAGACACTCAGCTGAGTAAGAACACAGAAAAGTCATAACCCAGATTCAATTAACGTCTGATTGCTGTTCTATTGCTGTAATATTATACAGCTGAGAGCGGTTTCATATTTCAAACAAAGGCCAAGCGTCAGCCTCATTTATGATCTCCAACACACACCAGTTCTCTCATACACACTCACAGAGATACGCAGAAAACGCTTAACTTCCACTCTAGAGGAAGGGAGAGCAGAACAGTATTAGAATAGCAACAAAAGGAAAGATGACATCGGCAAAAAACTATGGTTGTGAGATAGAGAGGAGAGATGGCACTCAGTCAACAGGAGTTTTGGAAGGCTGAGTGACAGCCTATTTGTTTGGGATGATGAAGACATTTCCATCCAGGCAGCCATTTGTAGCGTTAGTGCCTAGGACAGCCTGTCAAATCTGCTTTAGCTCTCCGTCCCGTCTGCACACTGCTACTATCTCACACATCAACACACAGTGTCTGTTTCCCCACAGACCACAACAGGTGTGCATCTTTGTGACTGCAGCTATGTGTATTTTTTTTTTTTTTTTTGAAAGAAAGAGAACCTGTTTTTAGGGCACCATTATCAGTACATCACCTCTGGGCTAAATTATTTAGGCCCAATACACACATGTACACACAGAGTAAATGCATTACCCTCACCTTTTCTATCTGCTAAAAAGTGGCATTACTCTCACCCCTCCCTCAAATTCACCCAGTGGCAAAACATTACATGGACAGACGGGGGAAACATGGCTGATTTCTATTTAGTTAGCAGGTTGAATGCTGCTGTGGTAGTTGAGAAAGTAATGTTGTTTGTCAAACGCCACACATCCTTCACATGTTTAATGGCAGGAAACAGAGCTGAAAGCATAATGTCACCATGGGCCATAAAACAGAAGCTCAGGGGCAACAACACATAACCTTAAGATGTCAGATACTGGACGTTTGCCACACATGCATGCCTGGGTAATACATGCTGTAAATACACATACAGTATGAGCAGGTACACACACACACACACACACTTACACAATTGTCTCTACACACAGTCATAACTTTATAAGCACATAAGTGGCTTTTGGGGAGACTGGAGGCAGAGAACTGAAGACACACACATACATACACACACACATTCTCTCTCTCTCTCTCTCTCTTTCTTCCCCAACACACACATTAAGTGATGTAGAGGAGACAGTGAACTCTGGTTGAACTCAGGGTAAAAGAGAGGTGAGTGCAACTCACAGACACAAACACACGTGCATGGATAGATACCTGTAAACGCAAACTGGTATTATGGTAATTACAGTAATACTAACTGCAAAGCTGCACAGAAACAATGCATACATTTTTTTTGACAGGTATAATAAACGTGATCAAAATGTGACAAAATATGGAAACTTGCATTCATAGTCCCTTTATCCTTTTCAGATCTAAAGTCCAAAAATACAGTGCGTTTCAGATGCTCCATCAATTATTTAATTGAAGAAGACCCCACCTCCACTGTATTTACCTGTGTGTATATTATGTAAAATAAATAAATAAATAAATAAATAAATCAGGGTAAATTTCCCCCCGACTTTAAGGATGAAAATTGAAAATATTTACGTAAAAGATTTATTGTGTGTCAAATTATATAATGTTTTAAGGGCTTCTTTCTTCTGCAAATTCCTCTCCATTGTGGCGATAGTGACAGCGGGGTTCCCTATAAAAGATTAATGTGTAACTTTGTGTGACCCAGGTTTACTGCCTCACTACGTCTCATTGGCAACCTTGGACCGGAGTGTGCACCGAGAGCTGTTAGCCATGGCTCATCACACACACGGACACACATGTGCACACACAAAGAGCCAGACATCGATGCAACCACATACAAGAAAAAATGTTTTGGCCGCAAGACGCACACACGTACGCTCCAATGCACGTACACATGCTGGTTTATAGATGCATACACACATACACAATGAGATAGACCTCCACACACACTCACACACACACACACACACATATTGGATAACTGGTGGCTGATCAAGCCAATCTAAATGCTAAACAAGAAACGGTCTCAAGAGTAAACTACTAGCTGCTGCAAACTGTCTTTTCTCTAGAGACACTCAACAAGGGAATATAAAATTGATGTACGTGTGTGTATGTGTGTAGTCAAGAGTCCAGTTTACTTCTTCTCATTTCAGACCCCTTTGGTCACAGAAGATTTTGAGGCTTTTTTCCCCTCCATCAGTAATTGTCAGGTAGAAAGAAGAAAAATAACTCTGGTATCAAAATAAATACACTCGGGCACAGAGGGATAAATAAAAACACACCACATGTATATGCACACGATCACACTCTATATACAGACTTAGCATCAGGTAGCCACACGCAAATACATACATGATAATAGCGGCTTTGAAACATGCTACCTGATTCAGTACCTATATGATGATGCCTCTTCATAAACACACAAACATGGATTGTATGCATACATGTTTCCTTACTTGATATTCTGTGTGTTGCTATACCTTCCCATAAGCCCACAGCAACAGAGAAAGGGGAATACAGATAAATAAACCTGCAGCTACAGCTTAACAATGGGTTTCAAGGAAAAGACAACAAGCTCTGCCCTACCACTGTGTCCATTTTAATATCTATGCAGTCTCAGTGCACACACCTCTACAAACCACACAGTTCAGTCTTCATGAAACATCCATATTGTAATTCCAGATATTTTCTTTTCCCATTCGCATTTCTGCAGATCTAAGTGGGCCTAATCAAAATCACAATGCGTGCTTTAATGGACATTTTTTAAGAACATGTCTTGCAGATCACTTGTTTGAGCAGGAGTGCATGCAGACGCCGTACACCTGTATGCCTTGGAGTGTGTGTGAGTATGTGTGTTTTAACCAATGAGAGCACACAGAGGACGCTGTGATGAAGATTGACTTGTTGAGTAATGAAAACCCACTGCAGCCCTCCTCTGAGAGACGAAGCGAGGGAGAAGAACGAGAGAGTGAAGTAATGAAGTAATGAAGGAGCAAAGGGCTCAGAGGCTTCCACTTTAGTGAAAGGGGGCGTCTCTGGGGACAGTGAGAAGAGGCACAAACACAGGGAGCTAAAGAAAAAAAGTAGAAACTAAGGGGAAAAAAGGAAGGGGTGGGTTTAGAGTGCAAGAGGTGCTGAGGAGAGGTGCTGGGAAGACAGAAGGTATGATGGATTGGAAGACATTTGCATGCATTACACATTTGGGGTAAAACAAGAAAGTAGAGTACCTGAAGAGTCGGAGGAAAATGAAATCCTGTTTTGTGCTGGTGACTCATCAATTTGGGACCGAAGGCATGTGGTCATCTGGCTTTTTGTGTGACAGATTGCTTCAAAGTTGCTTCTACTTGCTGCAACATAGAGGAGGGGGCTCAGGTGTGTGACTGGGAGACTCTGCAGCCTTTATCATAAATCCCAAGGTAACCCTGATCTATAATTCATACCAACAAATGGAAGCAACACTATAAGGAACAAAGCACCACATTACACGCACACACACTTATAAAGCCTCACAATCGGCTGCCTCAAATACACAGTGTCATTCTTTCAGGCAATCTGTGGAATGACTATGTCTCTTGGGGTGTAGGCTAAACACCCATTGCTATGGTGATGGAACTTGGGCTCTATCCAAAGAGACAGAGATGATATATAGAGAGGTTCATCCTTCATGGATGGCCATGAGGGGAAAACAGCAGCCAAATAACACCAGCGCCTAAAGGGCTGCAGGGCCTTTCAATTTGGGGGAAATTGTTGCTCGCGGCAGCCTATGAGGATATTTGTCACGTCACTGGATGATCCAAAGCAACATATCACGATCGATTAGACTGCTCAGGTTTGACGTGACACAGCTCACATAAGGGTGTTGCCATGTGAAGTTGGTCCTTCAGCTCAAATGTGTGTGAGAAGAGAAATTAGAGTATATTAACCTACATAGTGATGATGCTCTTTCATTACTGTCAATAATGTCTGATCCCATTTCCCGACAAAGATATACACAAACAGAAGGCGCACTGATCCCTGTGCAATGTGCATGCATCTGTATCTCTGACTAAATGTATTATGGGAGTTTGTATGGCTAAGCAGATTGGAGTGTACAATTAGGCACATATCTTAGATATGAATAGCTCAAGTGTCTGTAGGTATTAGGTTCTGTGAAGTCTCAGGATTACCATCCGCCATCTTTTATTCCACCCCTCTCTTCAGGGTGAGAGAGGAGTGAGGAATGGAGAAGAGGATGGAGGAGGGGGGAAATATGATTTATCCCTCACGCTACTTGATGAATCTGCTCTGGGTGGCTAAACTATTTATGAGCCTCATAGCTAAATTCCTCCATGCGTCTCTTCCCTTTCTCGCCTCGGAACCCAAATCTAATTCAGCACTGCAAAATACACACATACATGTGCATAGCCCTTCACATACTCATACTTACACAGAGTCACTAGAATTTACACACACGCACTTACACACTTGCATGATGATTAGCATTTGTGCCCGCTTGTACACAAATCCATATTTCATGAGGAGAGAAGTGTTTAGTGTGGCAGGTTTGGCTCTTGTGAAGACCAAAGACCAGCACACAGACGGGTGGAGATCCTATTATCTTAGCATGCCAGGGCCTCTCCTCTTGGTGATTTTCATCTCTCTTTTAAGAGATTGAAAGTAACTCAGAATTGCTTTGTTTACTATAGAAAGCAGGTCTTCAAAACACTAAAAAGTGTGCTCTGTCATGTGTGTACAAAAAACACGAAATGGCACTTTGGTGTGAAATTAAAATCACTGATAGTGCAGAATATTTATGAGCCTGTTACATTAAAGTTTGGTTATACGTATTCATCGCACTAAAACTTGCATATTAAAATTTTGGGTGAGGTACCTAAGCAAATATCTTGGCAACAGAAAGGGAGGCAGAAGAAAATACATTTGCAAGGTTGATAAGTTTGTGGAAATTACTTTTTAAAGTTTTGTGTACTTTTACTTGGGCACATTGGAAAAAGGAATATATTAATACAAGTTATTTGTGTGAAGATATGCACATAACAATGCACTCTGTATGGGGTGGAGCAAGGATGAAGTTTATTAGTCAGGACAACGTGAGTCGAAACACTGCCAATGTTTACATCTATAAAATCTTTCATAACTGATAATATTCATCAACATTCATTTTCTGAACCACTTATTCCTCAAGAAAGTCACAGGTGCCTATCCTGGCTACCAGTGAGCAAAGGGGCCGTACATCCAGGGTGCGTTGCCAGTTTACTGCAGGGTGACGATCACAATATTCTACTCATTTCCATAGCACAGTAAGTTTTTCATTAGCATTGTTCAGATCAAACCATAAATGCTGCAATTTAAGTAGGATGGTTTCACACAAACTGTTAGCATATTAGCTAAGAAACTTCAGTTCCCAATGCATTTGCCAAATTGGATCTGTGTGGATTATCACGACAAAGAATAAGGCTTTTATAACAAATTTCATATCTTGACACTTTGTGCTGCATTTGTCAGCCCTTTATCTGTTATAGTCCACCTCAGTGGAAGGTAAATAACGTAATAATTGATGATAACACGATGCAAGAAGATACACAGCTGTAAAATGAGATATTGAAACAGTATTTCTGACTTAAACTGCAAACTACTTTAGATCAAACACCGACTGTGGGAAACTCCACTAATTACTATATTTGATTTGATTTAAATTAATTACTTCAGCTCCTTATGTACACTAAATGTTGCCTCATTCAGGAAAGATGTAGTAAATAAGTCTACAGGCTCCACTGATTATTGGACCTGAAAATACAGTTTATGGCATAATATCTGACTTAACTGGACTATAACTAGAGTTGGGAAACAAAACATCATTCCAAGCTGTAACCAATAACAAAATGGTAACTCAAGGATGCCCCTAAAAAGGTTGAAGTCATGTTTTGCTTATGATGGGAGTGACTATTTCTAGCTATCTTATCTACTAACAAAGTGTAAATTTTGTATCAGAGATGTGATTTCCTGTAGCATCACAAGTGTGTGTGTGTCATCTTCTTCTGAACAGAAAAGTGGTCTTTTCTTTTAGACATGCTTCTCTACCTCAGGCCTGGTCAGAATTTCCCTGTTTGTTTGATGCACATTCCAAATGTGTTATGCACAATGAATCTGAACACCAAAATAGTTCCAGCATTTCCCAGATATCAGAGGGATTTGAAATATCCAAAGGAATGTGCTCATTACATGACCCATATTGAATTCAGGATATTGTAATATTCAGAATAAAATCAGAATATCATTACGCATGTAAATTTTTACCAATCTAGTGCATATACCACTTTGAGGATCACTTGTACACAGTGGCCTCTACATTCAAAGAGGAAGTCAGCTGGAGGTTGACTTACTGGATTTTCCCACGCCCTTGACTTTGTAGATAAACAGCGGCACTAATACAGCATGCAGCCAGCACTACAGATCAATGTGTAACAATAATACATACCAAAGAGCTTCAACATCCATTTCATAATCTCCTAATCAGCTCAAAATCAAAAGCATGCTGTGAAAATCTGGTGGGAGTACAGAACATGCTTGTGATCAAGATTATTTTGCTTATCTTGTAGAAAATACATTCATAAAGCTGTTGTATTGCAAAAGGAGATCTGAGTGCAGAGGTTCAGTCACAGTAATTCAACCCAGAAATGTAATCATTAAACAATGGGCGTTTGTTAACAATGTTGGACTGTAGAAGAATTATTCAAAATGATCCTGATTTAATATGACTTTCGTGTTGAGTTGAGCATGTTATGGCACAAAAGTAAAACCCATGCAAATCACATGGTTGGGGGCTACTGGTGACTCACCTGGTGGAGTGTGTACCGCATGGGCCAAAGCCTGGGTGGTTTGCTGCATGCCATGTCCTATCTCTACTGTATTGACAATAAGAGCTCAAAAGGACCCAAAAATGTCTAAAGGGTCCAGTGTCATCCATGATGTTAAGTAAGAATCACAGTCACACTTGCACATATACAACAGTGATCTGTGCACACAATCATTGTACCACATGCTAAATCATTTTCATACTTTTCTTACAGATTTCTTCTATCTACTAAATCTTAACCCTTCTGCAGCCACATCCCATAGACAAAGGCAGCAGAATGGAGTTAAATTGATCCCAAAGACGGGTTAAACAAAGTGGATATAATGTATTTTTACTCCTAGGACACCCAGTCAAAACAATGATATCTTTAAGAAGCGTATGGTTGTGGCAGTTGTCTTCAATTCCAAATCTACCTGATGTAATGTAGGCAAAAACGATGTTTACAGATGACAAAATGTATTAAAATTCTACTCAGATTGCAGTCAGTGGCATTTATTCACATCATGTAAATATATTCCAATGAAACAGCTGCAAGTAATGTCAAATGTTGATAATGAAAGTATGCCATTATCAGATATCCAACCAAAAAAAAAAAAGGCATTAATGAAATGAAAAAAGATCATGTTTCAGGTTTTGTGTATTGTTAAAATTACAGGACAATAAGCAGGACCAAGCTGGTGATGATTTAAGTATACTGCATTACTGTAAATGTGTGGTGCAATGAAAGTGAACAAGCCAACACAATGCATAAAACAGACCCAGTGTTTTTTTAGTCATTTACTTTAATACAAAAATGTGACACATTATAGGTTGTAGTGAATTCCATGTTGACACACAGTGGTGCTGTGAATAGCATTTGAGCAAGAAGGTCCTGGGTTTGATTCTAACACCAGTTGATGGTGGGACCTTTCTGTGTGGAGTTTGCATGTTCCCCCCGTGATCTCTCCATCATGTGGTTCTCCCTGAAGGGGGGTCTAAGGACAAGGGATGTGCTAGGAAACGTTTAGTCATTGTTTGATTGTGTCCATGTTGTGTGTGTTCAGTTGACCATGTGTTCTTTGTTGACCTTATTACATTCCTGGAAAGCCCTTTGAGGCAATTCTCATTGTGATATTGGGCTATATAAATAAAATTGAATTGAAAATTTAATTGAATTGTTTGCGTTGGTTCTGTCCAGGAACTCTGGCTTCCTCCCACCATCCAAAGACATGCACTGATTTAAGGGTTTATTAGTTAATCTAAATTACCTACAGGTGTAAATGTGACAGTGACTGTTTGTCTCTATGTGTCAGCTCTGCAATGAACTCGTGACATGTCCAGGGTGTACCCCACCTTCACCCATAAGTAGCTGGGATAGGCTCCAAACGACCCTCATGAAACCTAGTGAGGATAAAGTGGGTTCAGAAGATGAATAAATGAATTTCAGTTTGGTGACTTCTCCCTGGGCTCTTTCTAAGCTGTATTTGTGATATCTGATTGTGAAGTCTAATTATATCCTGCACCTGGTCATATCAGACCAGATCTAGTGATCACACAGTAATAGTACACCGAGCAGCAAAAAAAAAGAAAAAAAAAAGTCTTATTTAGTTCCGTCCAGAGTTAATTACATTTTTTGTCAAGATGTCATATTGATGATGAGAGCCTCAAACCTCATTGGAGTTCTGTGTGGAATTTGATGGTGATGAATCCTGGCATTGTCATCTTGGAATATGCCTATGCAATCATGGAAGAAAAAAAATCCAGTGATAGAAAAAAATGGTTATATTTAGGTTCAGCTGACACTATTTTCTGAGGACATCAAGTGATGAACCTTGACCTGACCAACTGAACCAACCCTGGATCATAACAGTACCTCCAACAGGCTTGGACTGCAAGCACGAGGCATGATAAGTTATCTCTTCATCTGGCTCTTTTCTCACTGCCATGCGGCCATCACTCTGGAACAGGGTCGATCTGGACTTATCAGACCAAATGACCTTTTTCTATTGAAACAAAGTCTAATCTTAAAGCTCTGCTGCAAATTGATGGTTGTTTAAGAAATTAGAAGCTATTCCCTGCGTCAGTTAGGGTTAAATAACTTGTTGCCTGAGCTCCAGTTCCTGCTGTAACAAATTAGAAGACAGTGTGTTCACCAAGGGATCCGGGTCAGCTTTCTTTGGATTAGAAAATGTGTAAATCTGAATCAATAACCGGCAAGAAATTGTGAGCCATGTCAAAGTGATTAGAATATACAGCGATTGTGGGAAAATGACTGAGATAGGTGGAGGTGTAATGTAGCCTGCTGAGTAGTGGAGTGATAGCAGTCTTACAGAAAGTGATTGAGAGAGACAGAGCAAGGAGGAAATTGAATGTGGAGAGTGAAAATTAATAGCGGAAAGAGGTGTGACTTAGGTCCAATCCTATTTCACCCCTTACCCCTACCCCTTGGCCACTTGGTACTACCCCTTGAAGACCTAGACTTGTCACATCATCAGTATGGATGGATCTCTCCTTCACTGTGGTTCTCCCCAAGGTTTCTGTTTTCCCACTGTTTGTTTTTTTTTTAGTTTTTCCTTGCCAAGAAGGAGTGTCTAAGGATAGAGGGTGTCCAGGAAATTAATCAACTCCCTTCTTCTACTGTTTATTTGACTGTTGCTTGTTTTCATACCTCACGAAATTGATATTATTTATTTTATTCATTTATTTTTATCATATTTTTATGTTATATACCTGTTGTGAAGTGCATTGAGTGTGCCTTGTGCATGTGATGTCCTCTATAAGTAAAGTTGAATTTAATTTAACTCAATCAGCAGTCATTGATGCCGCTAAAAGCAGATATGACAACTTTGTTTGTGAAAGAATTCACCATTCCGTCAATGACTGTAACCATCTCTATTGCATGGGCTTTGGGCATCTTTTTTCAGCTATCAACCACAAACAGCAGAAATGCAGTCTACATTATATTGAAACACCATTAAATGGACAATGAAATGATTAAGTTATTAATGAAGAAAACACCTACACTTTTTTTTTTTTTTTTTTTTGCTGCGTTTACTTCCATATGTCCAATGATGCAAACAGAATTACGGAAAATTTCTCATACCCTTCCATTTGCAGTGTGGTCTCAGTTTCGATAGCCAAACAGCCCTCCCCCTTAAGCCTTGCCCTCAGATGTATTGAGAATTGGGACACCCCTATCCCAGCACATGAATGCACAAAATGGAGGGGTGGGGGTAAGGGGTAAGGCCAAGGGGTGAATTGGGACTGGGCCTCAGAAGTGGAAGACAGAGAGAAAATTACCGTGGCAGGGAAAGGTGAACGGCTATTCTCTGAGGTGCATTGATCATGTGGAGAGGTCATTACAGCCAAAGCAGACAAGCAGATAGACAGAGGAAGAGACAGGCAGACAAACTGGCTGGTCTTTCTCCTTATTCTCTCTGTTTCCCTTATCTCACATTCTTTGTGTCTTCATCTGCACTCCACTCTGAACAAGGTTTTCAGGGACACTTGGCAGGTTGCAAGGCATGGGACTGAATTTCAATCAACTCTGTTTTAGTTAATACACAAGAAAAGGAGGGGACAGATGGAGTACATCATTCAGCCAGAATTTAATTTCTTCTGCTTGGGCTTTGTTTGTATGTAATTGCACCTCCGAAGCTAAATAAAGCTTAAAAGGGAAATCAGATGCATGAGGTTAAGACACAGTGAAGGCCAGATTTCGAAAGAAGATTAAGCAAAGGTAGTAAGACAAAGAGAGAAAGTGAAGGAGGATAAAAATGAGTTGCCACAATGATGTTTGGAGGATATACAGACAAGATGGGAATGATGAAACAATGAAGGGTAAATGCAAAGACAGATTACGCTTGCCTTTACAATAGCTACAATCAAACAATCATCTGACACTAAGGAACACTTTCTATTATTTTTCATTTCTCCCTTTGCTGTCAGTCTACCCTCCTCATCATTAACATCACACATCTTGATTTCTGCCTGTTTCTGTCTGTCTGTTTCTGTCTCACTGCCTTCCTCTTAGACTTTGCGCCTGTCTCTCTCTCGCTCTCTCACTCACTCCCACTGGAACATTTGTGTATTTGCATCTCAAATATTCTAAACGAAAGGGTGTTGTTTTATTCGACAGGTTGGGATTGCTTGCAGGCATGCTGTGCGTGTGTGTGTAGTGCGTGTGCAACACAGCGGTGCATGGCAAAGAGGTAATGAATTCCTCAGTGAAGCAGCGACACACAACAGCTTGCAGATCAATTTTTAATAAGAACTCTGCAGTTCACAAGCAGCGCAAAAACTGTGTATGCGTGTGTGTGTGTTTGATAAGAACCCTGCAGTTGGCTTGCAGAGTAATAAACATATTGTAATCAGTGGCTTCTGACCGAAAACCTAATCCCTGTGTCTGAATTTGTGTGTGTATGTGTGTTTGTGTTGTTGTGGGCACCGACTGGGAGAGAGGGATCAGCTAGCTACTTCATCTCTTTATGCAATTTTGGGATACGAGTGTAATTTTGCAAAACAGAAATTCTTCATTAACCACGGCAGCAGGATCATCGAATGGAGCCAGAAAAGTTTTCAATAGCTGAATCATCTTACATCGCATGTTTTTCCATTCTCTGAATTTGAGCATAAAAAAATTATGGTTTTGTTTAAAATATTTGATTTTAATAATATAATATTGACTATAAATATTTAAACTACAAATTATGGAAACATGCAAATTTTCTATTTCATAAATTACCGCAATATTATTTATTTACACTGAGCCCTTTTGCATCTTTTATACAGTGATTCACACTCGCATAACTCACTGTCTAGGTCACTTAACTGTTTGCATAATTGCATGAAAAAATTAATAAAGAGTCGACTGAGGTGCTGTTAATGCTAAGGTAAATGTAATTGATTGAAACCGATAGTTATACAAATATACATATGATATTCCATATAACAGAGCAAGCAATGGTTGTCTCTTTTAATAAGTGATCTATGATAGGTTATCAGAGTCAGGGTGATAGCCTCCTAGTAGAAACAGGGAGTTAACATTCAGAGCACATCTCTGAGGTGTAACTATGAGCCTCGTTCAAGCCAGGTGACTGCAGGGAAGGCCATTCATATTCAAGCCTAACACAGCCCCTCTGTTTCCATCCATTATTCATAAGATTCTTCCTTCTGCCTGCCTCACTGCCTGGCCCTTTGGTCTAACCTTCCCCGCCTCCTACGCTGTATCACACCTGAACTACGTGTAAAAACGGTTATTCGTCAAACATTAGAGGAATTGGATGTGGGCAAATGCAGAAGGGAGGGAGGTGCTCAAGGGCATTAAATATGGAGCCCCAATTTGAGGTGTTCGACTCATGAATCACCCTAAGCAAAATGAGCAAAAGAGGAATGAACCCTGACACAACAGCTTTTCTCCTTTTCTCTTTTTTGTGCTGTCGGTTTAGAAGCAGCTGCAAGATAGCTGCAATTCTTACAGCTCAAAAACACTTGATACACGCACTTTTACACACCCCTCACTTTGAAAAACTACAATACTCATCATTAGAATATTGAGTGCTGCTGGCCTCCTATTAGCTACTACAATAGCTAACATATTGTACTGAATCCCCCTTAATTCTCCTGTGAGTGGTGGTCTAACTGTGGTGTAATAACAACACAAAACTGCAAAAAGAACACCTACTTTTGAAAAAGCAGTGGGTCACCATTTCCACAAGATATTCAATTTAACCCTTTATAGGGCACCAATATATATTATCAAATGCCCTGAAACTTAAAATGTTAGTGTGTTATTGGAGGACATAGGATTTTTTTGAATTTTGTGAAGTTTTTCAAAATGTTTTATTGTAATGTAGAAAAATCAAGATCAACAAAGTTACCATATTTGGTTCCTTTCCAGCAAATGGCAAAAAATACAAGAAATATATATAAAAAATACAAGAAAAACACATGTACGGTGAACTGAACATGTGTTTTAGAATGTCAGAACAGCATAAGTGCTGATAGAGACACCTGCCAGTTTGAACATTATTCCTTACCTTAGTACCATTACTTCATTATATTGGTACCATTACTCCATTACATTAGTACCATTACTTCATTATTCCTTACATTAGTACCATTACTTCATTACATTAGTACCATTACTTCATCATTCCTTACATTAGTACCATTGCTTCATGGTACCTAACAAAGCAGCACTCACTGTTCATGCAGAGGTGGACCGTTCAGACCCTGCAGACCACATTTGACCTGAGACTGTTGCCTCACTGTCCTCACTAGAGTTGGGAATTGATAAGAATTAAACAATTCGAATTCTATTATCGATGTTGCTTATTGATCCGATTCCTTTTTGGTTCTCTCCTCAATTCTCATTGGGTGAGGGAATAAAAGAGTATAAATGGGTTTGTTTGCATTAACTGTCTTATTATATTTCAATCTCTGCACAGAAAATATAACATAAACAGTATGCACAAATAATAATAACAGCTGATGGGGTAGGGATGGGGGGTGTCACACCATACGATTGCACAAAGTGAAAGTGAAATTTAAGATGCTTTACTAATTCCTCTATGTCTCCTGCTGTTGTGCACCTCATTTTCCTTTTCCATAACATTGGAAACTTTTGAGGGGGCAGGGCGTTTGTTGCCCCCCACCCAGAAGTGGGCCCAGATGACGGCGTGGTGTTTGCTCTGCCGCTAGATTCACAAGTGTCACTAAGTAGCATATCAAACGTGAAAATCCTGCAAATGAATCACATGCTGTGTGGACAAATGTTTTAGCATATTGGTGGGATTTCCCCCCTTTGGAGAAATGGAATCTTTGCAAGTGTTAGAAGTGGTTCTGGTCTCATTTTTTCACGTGTAATATAGCCATACTTTGAAGCATTTCTGCCTCGATGACATTTTGGCTACATTTTAAACCCAATGTGCAATGAAGGTACAATCGATAAGCAGAATCGTTAAGCAGGCAGACAAATGATTCCAAGGAATTGAGCTACTGGGAACCGATTCTCAAAAACAACCAGTTCTCCCTTCCCATCCCTAGTCCTCACTGGAATTGCTGCTGTTACTGTCTTGCCAAAATGTCGAAAAATTGTCACTTGCCTGATAAAGGATTAAAGACACTGCACAGCATAACACAACATAAATATACACATTCAAGTGTCTACATCGCAAGACTCACTGGTCTGACTGCTTGTAAACATTGACACCAAAACCACAGACGCTTAATCAAGCAGACAGTAAAGAAACACTAAGACTCCTTTATCAACTCTCAGTGGAGCATAAAAAGCACTGATGGTCACTTTATGCAAACACAGTTTAGTATAAAGCTATCAGCAGGGCCCATCACATAAACAAAGGCAGGGAGGGGAACGGAGATGTGCAGCTAATCACTTAAAGCAGCAAGAATAATTGTCCAGCATTGATTGTGTTTATCTGGTCTTCCATAAACCCAGCTACACATCCAGCGTACGTGTTAGTTCTCCTGGAGTTTTCAGCCTATTGGCTGATCCATCTGTCGTTTAGTGGAGTGTCTAAGGGTAACTTTAAGAAAAACACACTTCTTTTAAATGTTGCTTCTTTATAGCACAATTAGACTTCGTAGGAACTGGACATTGAGTCGCATCACATTCAGTAAACCATGACAACGACAAACATTAGGTGAACATAGATTTCAAACATAAATTCACCTGTTTAGATCTGACCTCTTGCATCCTCTATATTTTGTTATAGGGCTCTCTGTGAGCTCTTCTATAAAAGGTTTATATATAGTATTGATATACACTGCCCAGCCAAACAACAAGTCACACATTCAATATCTGACTGCATCACCTTTGGTTTTGACTCCAGGAGACATTCAGTGGATTTAACTGCACAAATAGTTCTTATCCTTCCATGGGTCAGTACTGCAGTGGTTCATAATGTTGGAGCTGGAACAGGTTATTTCAGTCTAACTGCAGTAAG
>JAPSES010000030.1:418334-451491 GCA_029822895.1 Maxillicosta whitleyi | reverse complement strand
GGGGGGGGGGTTCCATAGATGTAAAATCCTGGTCCTTCAGTGTATATTCAGGTACAAACAACACATAATGATACTGAACCTAGACCTGACCAACTGAATCAACCCCAGATCATAATACTACCCCCACAGGCTCATAATGTAGGCACCAGGCATGATGGGTAATTGCTTCATCTGCCTCTTCTCACCTTGATGTGTCCATCACTATGAAACAGGGTCAATCACTGATCAGACCACAGGACTATTATGCATTGAAGCACAGTCCAATCTTTATGCTCTGTTAGGAAACCAATAGATTTTATAGAATAGAAACTTATTGCATCAGTTTGTTTTGCGTCTAAACATATAATCAATCACTGCTGCAGTTATCCAGGGGATGGCTCTTATACTACCTATGTAACTGCATTTGTATACAAAATTAAAACTCACATAAAAGCTAAACTTGTCATCATTTAACCAAATAAAAGTTAAGTGCAAATATAGGCCGTCCTTACTTTGTCTATTTAATGCATATCTCCTGTACAGGTAATGAATCAAAATAAAACATCTGAGCAATCTCTTCTACCCTCACCATGTAGCTGCAAAAGTTAAAAGACAACAAATTGAGCTTCATAAATAATGCCAGACTGTCTAAGAATCCATGCCAAAGAGATGGGAGGTTAACAGCCCTCAGTGGCACATTTTAATGTAGATGAAGTGAGGTGTGTTAGTTCCTGTGCATAATGCATAAAGGGATTCACGCTCATATCGTACAAATACAAACAGAAACAGTAGGGCATAAGGAAATCATTTTTGTAATTACTGGGTAAAAGTTCCACAATAACCTTTCAGCAAAATATTTGGATGGTAAATGAGAGGAATAAGGATGTGTATCATGTCAAATGCTGCTGATTTTTTTTTTCTTCTCTTTCTTCAGCTTTTCCTGATTTCTACCAAATGAAGCTTAACAGATAGACCCAGAGGCAATCAGTCACATGTTAGTTTGCTGATTTAACTGAGGCCAACTATGAATAAATACATAACGGCAGCAAAATCAGCTAGATTTGATTTTTGATTTATAACTCATATAAAGTTTGTACATTTGTAACACACGTGACATACTGATCAAGTTTTAAAATGAGAAAAGAACCAAGACTTTTGCTAACATACAGGCGTGCGTGTTATGTCAGCAGAGGCACTTTTCACTTTGCAATTTGTGTTATGACAGCTTCCCTGTAGATGGTTATGACCTACATTAACCGGACATTTACACCCATCTGCAGACTCACATACACAAACACACACTTGAGAGACGACTGTCACCAGAAATCAGTGGCCGCGAGTTAACCTAGTGCACCCTGGGAATCCTTGGCTCCGTGCTGAAAGGGCAGCACAGATTTATCTGACAGACAGACAAAGACACATTACACTGTATGCATTACTATCACTTTTGCTGATCCTATTTCAATGAACATACTGTGTTAAACCATTCCCCACCAAGAACACACACCATGTTATGGTTTCATTTTCTGTAGGGAGCCATTTCCAAAATTCTTTATCCTACATGAGTATTTATAAAGCAACCATGTTAGAGATAAGGGCTGAATAGCTTAGCAGGGCCTCTGCTTCTGCTGCCTTCATCTTGGCACAATTATCATCTAATGTGACAGGTGACATTTTCTACCACGCTGGGCCAGCCTCTTGTTGAGGATTCAAATTCATGATAATACAGTGTAACTGAAAAGACCATTTACTACGGTCTGCACTCAAAAACACATTACATGCAGATGTCTTTTCAGTGTCTTTGTGACTGCTGTGCATTTCAGCATAAGAAAGGAGGGAGTAATGGAAGGCAAGGTGATGATGCAAAATGGTTTCACACAGATTTCAATCAAGCAATTAATCTAGAGGAAAAACAGCTCCCCTTAAGTGGCTGTTACAGGTTGTGTCTTATCCCCTCCATGTGGGAAAAGTGGTAGAAATATCCATGCATTTTCTAAATTGCTTAATCCTTGTGTGTGTGTGTGTGTGTGTGTGTTTGTGTGTGTGTGGAGGGGGGGCTGAAACCTATCCTGGCTTCCAATGGGTGAAGGTGGGATCCACCCTTGATGTGTGGCTAGTTCAACATACGGCTGACACATAGATACAAATAACCACTGACTTTCACATTCAGACCTCCAGGCAATTTAGATTGACCAAACAATCTATTAAGGTGCATGTCTTTGGATGGTTGGAGGAAGCCAGAGTACCCAAAGAGAACCCACCCAGTCACCGAGTGAACATGCCAACTCCACACATAAAGATCCATGCATGTTGGTGGTGGAATCAAACCCAGGATCTTCTGTGAGGTCATAGTACTGCCCAGTTTAGTAATCTGAAATATATATATTTATGTTTCTGTTTCATTCAGTGTTTTTAGTAGTTGTTGAGGTATTTTTAATTTATCTAGGTGAATGATGATGATAATGAGGGTTACACTGTTGGGGGCCCACAGCAAGGGTATCTCCTCAAAATCCCCTGCTATATATAAATCTATCCACTATAATTGTTAGACGATCAATATGAACTCAATTGGAGTTACATCAACCTGATAGTGGCAGAATAATGGTCAGAGAACAAATGTTTCCTCAAATGATGATATTTGTAAGACAATCAATACGAAACAAATTCTATTTAATTGGTCTATTGTTGCTTGATTTATGTCCAAAAAAACTGATTTTAAACTAAAGCTCCCCCAACTGGGTGACTTATAATACTCATAGAGAAGTTGAAATCGATGAGGTTCTTCCACTAGGGGTCTCTTATGTTGGTTATCAAGGGAGAAGAAATCCAACCAAATCTGTTGCAGTTATCATGTTCATATGAAGGATATCAGGTGCCCGTGGTAGATCCAACGGATCTGGCAGCAGTATTAAAAACCATTATATTCTTGAAATTGAGTTTCGGGTGTATTATAATAATAATAATAATCTAAAATCTACTAGGTTGTACTACCATAGCTGTAATGCATTGGTTTATTAATATAACTTTTTTTATACTTTAACTTAAAGACCCAAACCACTTACTGATATAAACTGGTTAATACTTGTAAATACGTGTAAATAATTTCAGATTGTTATCTTTTCATGGTCATCAGATCCATTTGGACATTCAGTGGCTTCATAGTGAACATGGAAACACTGTCATCTTCTACAACATTAATTAGTAGTAAAACACATGGAGTTGGTTTAATGACAGTGGATGGAGACACTTGGATTATGTTCAGTCACTTTTCTATGTTTCTGATGTAATAAAACTCAACTTTAAACTGAGCTTTTTGAACATCTGTATGACCGTCAAATTAAATGTAGGAAAATATTTGATTTTCACTGGAAAAATGAGGATATTTTGTAATAAATGCTGATAAATTACTCAGCAAATGTTAAATATAGAGGAAGAATAATTTGCAAACTGCCACAAAAGTGACACTAGGACTTTATGGGATAATCAAAATATCCTAGTTAAACTTGGGTGAAGGATAATTGATGTGTAGAAAATCTGATGCTTGTTATATCTGTTGAATGTGTTCAAAAAATGTGAAAATTCAATAAAGAGAGTTGGGAAAAAAAAAAAAAAATTAAGTCTACTAGGTCTGTTTTCACCTGCACACTGAGCAATATGAAAATGCACAATGGCTATAGCAAAGACACTTGACAAGCCAAAGCAGGCAGTAGTGGAAACACAAAGCTCTTGTGGTCCCTCTGTTCACATTAACACACAGGTCACCTGTGGCCCTCATGCAATTACATACACTCCTAATTAATGACATAAGAGGTAGGAAGAGGGAGGGAACAGCATGTGAGCAACAACAGCAGCGAGAGCAGGAGAAAGGGAATGCAAATCTGAGAGAGAAAAAGAAAGTGAGGTTAGGAAGGTCTCGCTGTACAACCAAGACGCCCTCATTACCACATAATCTCTGAAAGGACGTGAAAAGAGAGTGATTGCTAAAAAAAAAAAAAAAAAAAAGAGAGAGTTGGAGGAGATTCAATTTGCATTGACGAGGTGTCAGCGAAGCTCAGTGCTGGATGTTTAAAGCAGCATCTGGGCTTTGGAAGCAGAGGAGGAAAGAGAAAGGGAGAGAACAGACAGACAAGGCTAGACAGAAAGAGGGCAAAAGGTCTCAAAAACAGTGGTCATTAGCAGGCAGAACACAAGCACCAAGAAAGACATACATGCACATGTGCACACACAGCTGCTCAGTAGGCTAAGCACATAGTCTTGATAGTGCATTGTAATTAATATTTCATAGGTTGTCTTGTGTAGGTGAAAGGAAATGAAGACGAAAAGGAAAGACAAAAAGACAAAAAGGAGACAAACATATAAATATTAGACTTCTATGTCTCTATTTACTAGTAATGTGAAGTATCTGCGTCTACAGCATATGTGGGTAGATATTTGTGCTAGTGTCTTAGAGGTTAAACTGGCGATTTATCCTAAAACACCTTTTACATTTTTCATAACCCTCCCCTCCTGCCTCAACTGTAGCCAAATAAAATGTTAGAGGCATGAAAAATATTTAAAAACTGACTAATTTTCAACAAATTACTTCATTATAAAGACTCAAATATTTTCTATGTAGCTTATTCTGTAGAATATTTACCCACTCTTTTTTGTGAAAATCAGCCATCTGAATAAAAACAGCAGAGTAGATAGGCATATAATGAAAAACAAGTTGGCCTTGCAGGGGCTTGGTCATTCACCGATGGCTCAGTTATGTTTCCAGCCCTTTGTTTTATGCATATTGTCTGATGCAGTTCCCCAATGACCACTTTCCTCCAGCAGCATTCATAAAAGATTGACACGGTAGAATCTGGCTGAGTGGCACAGGGTCTCTGGAGCTGCTTAGATCAATGGGTCTCCTCTGAGATTCCTCTGGTTTCGGGAGGCAAAGGGACCAGAGAGGGAGGGGAGGCCAGATTACCATAGCATTAATAAAACAAACTGTAATCTGAAACAAGAGCAAAAACAAAAGGCTGCTTCCATGTTTTCCCTGAGGAAGAGTCGGTGCGACTGCATGTGCACTGTTGCCATGTGTCACAGTCGCACCGATACCCACATGTGCACACACCCACAGACTCACAAATGTGTACTCGCACATGCAAAGTGCAACGCATCCATGCTTGTAATGGCATTGTTTCTCAGAAAGGTTAATTCATCCCAGTTCAGCATTCTATGATGGATGGAGGGAGAATGGGAGCAAAGAGGGAGGTTAAAGACATGATGAAAGCCTCAGAATTTGAAAAAATAAAATGCCAGTGCAAAAAAGACAAAAGGGGGCATCTGAAATGATCTGACAAAGAAGCTAGTGCATCATGATTGGGAAAAAGGAAAAGTGAAATCAAAAGATGGAGAGAGAGAGAGAAAGTCGGAAATCAAGAGAGAAATGGTGATAAACACACGGAATGGGAACGGTACAGATCATGGCAAACGCAACGGCAAAAAGGCGTACACACAGGACTTTGACATTTTCATAGCCTGTGCACAGTGCACCTGCAGTGCAGACAGGAAGGATTAGGAGAATACATTATCTCAGGATCTGTTATCAGTCACAGGTAATCAAATCAGAACCAAATGGATTATCTATGATTATCTGCATTTAAAGCAATTTCATGTTATGTTGTAGTGACATATTTATAATTAAGGGAACGGTGAAAAAAAAGCTTCAGCTTGGTTCTTTGCATCTGATTGGTAGACTCTAGTTGGTGCATACAAAATCTTATAATCCTCTACGTTTCTCCAAACACTCTAAGATCTCAGCAGGGAGTCTCCCTTTTTAACCACCAGAACTAAAAGCGAAATCCTAAACAGCTTTCACTGAATGCTTGACTTTCTTTAGAATAACTACCAAACAACAAGGAACCTCTCAAAAACTCTGAAAATCTCGACTCAAAAACATAGACGTTCTCTGCATCTCTATATTTACAATACTGTCCTTAAAACAGCAATCGGTATCTTGGATGAAATTTAGCTGTCGGTTATAAGCGAGATATAACTAAAAAAAGATGTGACAATTACTACAATATGATTTAAAAAAAAAAAATCTGCATTAATAGTTAATTCATTCAAACTTTATTCAACTAAAGAAAGTTTTTCAGTGTTTTCACCAAATCAGCTGTATATTGTAAAAACGGTGTCAAGAAATTTAGATATTGATGTCTGCAACATAGCTTAAAAAAATGTTAGTACACACACACTTACTTTGTATAATATTGCCTTTTCCTTTTATGACACTGTTTACACATTTTACTAAACTTCAGTTCGGCAGTCTATTTTGGCTGTGGTCTGACTCCACTTCCAGTATCTGCATCTAGATGAACAGATGCATCCCCAGACCATCACAGATGCCGCTCACACACCTTTCACTGATAACAGTCTGGACGGTCTTTTTCATCTTTGGCACATAGAGCCTGATGTCTATTTTTATTGAAAACAACCTGGACTCATACAAGCACGGCACATATTTCCACTGTTTCACACCAACTGAACTGATTCTACTTGTGTCATAGGTTTGATTTCTGAATGAGTCAGTAGGATGTTAAAGGTTCACTCTCTTCATTCAATTTAATTCAAGCAGTTTCTCAATATCAAGGATGCAGCCTCTGGTCTTGCGAACTTGGCGAGTAAAGCCTTGGTAAAAACGGTCCCAGAGAACGGACTTGCAAGGATTCTGTAATTGAATGGCTGCGTACTTGTGAACTTTCCTCCCTGTCTCTGTTATATTTCTGCCATCAGTTCCCCAATGCATTTCCCTCAAATCACCACAATGTCACTCGATTTGATTGCAATACATTTGCACTAGTATTTACATGTCATTTATTCATTTTGTACATTTTGCAAAACTTGTTATACATTTTGTTGAATTCCATATCATGACAATAAAAGATGTATTTCTCGCTATTCGGCCTCTCGCTCATGTTCTAACATTATATCACATCATCTCATTATGGTCATCTAGTCAAAAATTATATTTGAATTAAGTTTTCACAAATAACACTCGTACCTCACAGTAAGAAGGTCCTGGGGTTGAACCTTTCTGTATTAAGTTTGCATGTTCTCCCCATGTCTGCGTGGGTTCTCTCCCAGTACTCCGGCTTCCTTCCACCATCCAAACACATGCACTGATAGATTAATCGGTTAATCTAAATTGTCCATAGGTGTGAATGTGAGAGTGATTGTTTGCCCTGTGATGAACTGGTGACATGTCCAGGGGGTATACCACCTTTTCCCATAAGTGGCTGGGATAGGCTCTGAGTGACCCCTCTGACTCTGATGAGGATAAAGTGGGTTCAGAAGATGAATGAATGAACGAATGAACGAAGTTTTCTCAGAAGTCGCTGTAGCATTCAACAGTAACACAAAGTGCATCTTGGGTCATTTGCCAGCCAAGTCTACATGAGTCACCAACCAGTGCATCATTGGTTCAAGCAGACAAGAACAACATCCTGGTATTCCATGCATTCTTGGTTTATATAAACTTTCAAATGGAACAGTACTTGGGCGACTGATGACATTTCACCAGAACGCGAGAACAAAAGAACAGACAACACATATTGAGAAATGGCCCCTGTCACTGCATTTCACTCATCCCAATATACAGACAGCAGCTAGCATTAGCACATAGCACACATTAAAACAGTAAGCTGCCGCTGCATATACTCTCAAGAAATAACTCTACATTTGTATCAGCACCATGTTCAGAGAATGTACATAACTGCACATGTTTATATTGGCAGGAGAATCCAGAGGAAACTCACACAGCCAGAAAGAAAAGCTAAAATCAACAGAGAAAGGCAGAAGTGGTAACCACTGCGACAATGGTTCTGTAAAGTATTCCAGGACCCATGTGGCTTCATAATGGCTTTTTTTATGCAGCGCTGCCTGTGGGATTGACGATCATCTTAAGCCTGTAGTAGATGCTAGTTAGACCAGTCATGATCTATTTACCTGTTACCATGATACTTAGTGTGGAATCTTACAGAACATGGACACTTATTTTGTCTCTGTATTAACTTATTTGAGTGTTGGTATCAAAATCTTTGTGTATGCTGACAGTTTATTTTATGTATGTTGTCATATTTTGTACCTACTTTAATCGCAATGGGAGGGTTTGCAATGAGCTTAAGGAAAATTCTGACAGAACCTCTCCTAGTTTGTGATACTCAAATGTGAAAACAAAGATGATGAGTTTTTGGTTAATCATTACTTAAATTTTACTCTTATATTTTGATATTGAAAATGAATTGTATTATTATAACTGTCCTGGATGTTGGACAAAATAACAGTGTTTTTCCTTTTTGTCTTCTTATATCTTTCTCAATATTTTCATCTTGTTACATCTTGTGCAAATTTTGTCTCGGTACTTCTTTTAAGAATATATTGAAATCACTTACAACAGGTTTCTCCTTATTTCACCCTAGACCAAAAATCTGGCTCTAAAATTGAAAGAAACAATGATTAGATTTTTAGCATGACAATTGATTGATAGTAGTTGGTTAAAACATTACTTAGATTCGTGGAAATATTGTAAAACACAAAAGCGTGAACTCTTCTTGTTCCCCATTAACCTCCTACACACAAAAAAAAGCTACAATGAGCTGTTGGCAATCCATGACTTTACTTCTCTACTTTGGCAAGAAACCAAACTATAAAGACAAAGATGATTATTAAACTTCTTAGTAAAAAGTACTGTTTTCAGTGCACAGGTGCTACACTAGATCCCCAGTACAAACAGAGACAGACAGACCTCATGTGCTCCTGTGTCTCCACTGTGAGCGGAAGGCAAATGAGTTCATCTTCATTGTGATTCAGAGCTGCTGTTGCATTTTGGTTGTTTTTTGGGTCCTCTGCTGTGACTGGAGCATATGGCAAAGCTTAATCAAGCTAAAGACTCCCACCCCTGCCCTTGTCATTAAATATTACCAAATTGAATCACATGTCATATAAACATACTAACAAAAACAGCCACATTAATATTCAGATAATCATCATGAACACAAACCAGCAGGTCTGTGGCATTTACTTAACTAACTTGGCTGGTATTTCCTCCTATGACATAGGGGACCAGAAGAAGATGAGGCAGATGGTGCATCTAATTGTCTGAGGAGGATTCCATTTCTTAGCTGTCTCTGACTTAATTTTTAGTTAAGAATCACATGTGTAACAGTCGAAAGTGGTTTTTCCACTGAAACAAGCGTGTGACAGAAATGAAAAGCTTTTGCAAAAAGACTGGGAAAACATGTAAATTACAGAAACTCCTGTCACTGTGTAGTCACTATCCATGTCTTTGTCTTGTGCTTTATAATGGAAATGATGTGCAAATGGGTTTCCGCAAAGCCAGTACAACCGAATGGTTCCCAAACAATCACCGTCTCCTCTCCAATCATTCTTTCTGTTGTGCTTTTTAACTCATCTCTGTGGATGAGCTGCTACATGGTTAAACTCTGGATGGACACATCTCAGTATGGCATAGCAACCTTTTAGGAGTTATAAAGGGAAAAAAAAACACAAGTAGAAAACTTGCTTTTCCTTGCATTGTCAGACACAGAGGGAAAAGGATTAATAAAAAAGGGAAAGAAGACAAGGAGAAATGGCAGGGAAATGCATTGGTCAGGGTGGTGATAGCAGGAGGGAGACATTTGAGGGAGGGGGCAGTACACTTGGAACCAGGGGGAAATTAATTTAGCCAGGAGTGGGCTGTCAGAAGTGGTGATAGCAGGAGGTGAGATGATGATAGCCTTGATGGGGGAGTGCTTACTGTGGCCTGCAAAGGCATGGTCCTGTGCACACATGCACACGTGTACGCACCCACACAGACACACACTGCAAACCGTGATGAGTAGTCTTTGGGTCGGCGCATGAATATTATAAAGTACTCACAAACTCACCGAGACGCACCCGCGCACGCACAGAGACACGCACACTTGAACGGCTCTGCTGTAGCAGTCCTCACAGATAAGTGAGCCCTTGCTGTGATGTCTTTTTGAAAATGGGATTTTCCACCATTTCCCTTATTTCACAGATGTTGCATCTAGTAGCAGGGAGGAGCAACATTAAAGACAGATCCTGAAGATAGCAGGCTCCAAGGGAGGCTACCTGTGTATGATGTATTATGACTGAGACGGATGGTGAATAAGATACCGAAAGATGAATGTAGAGTAAACACGGTACGATAAAAACACAGAATACCAAATGCATCTTTCCATTACTTTAACATAATCTTTGTCTGGCGTGGTTTTTTTAAGCGCATACTATCTGCCCAATTCAAGGAATATTTGAAGAAAACACTTTTCTCACCTTTCTATTCTCACCAGGTTTGTGCTTTTGTTCATGGGATTCGCTTAGTGAGGGATGGCAAGTAAAGAGATGGTATCTAGTTTTCCAGATCATTACTACCCGGCATGGTGTGGTGTAATGTTGCGTCTCTAATGCCCACAGCCAGTCATGTTCACTAATGATGTTGAATCACCACCACAGGGTGCCTGCTACTCACTCTGGTGATAGAAGTGTCAGTGGTGATGATGTTTGTCACATGCACATTTAAGGAGAAACACTTAGTCGGTAATTATAGCACTGGCACTGCAATTGTATCAAAGGGTTACAATGCTGACAGTGAGTCCTTTATGGCATTTCTCTCTCTCAGGTGTCAAGGTGTTCTTCTTTGTTTTGAAGGTTTAGATGTTTTTAGACATTTTTTATAAAACACTTCAGGTCTTAACCCTCTCAACCATTTATATATATATATCTGTCCTTGCTCACTGGAGCTTAACAAGTTCACTGTTATCTTGCCTGCTCGTCTCTGTGTATCTTTCCACCTGTCTCCGTCTTCTTTGCTTTTCATCATGTCATTAAGTTGCACACTGTTTTGTCTATAGCTTAAAGATCCTGCTGTCTTCAGCAGTTCAGATGCCCTCGAGCTCTCTGACTGAAATCATTAATTGCTCCGTCTGCCCTCACCCCCCCATTCCCTTTAGTCTCTCTCCTCTTGTCTTTTGGTTTCAGGCCATTATCATCCCTAGTTCCAGTTTCATATCATTCCAATTTTGTTCCTTTTTTTTCCCATGAGAAACCATTTATAAAGCAGGAGAGCCAAAGAAGAACTCAGACAGCTTTGAACTGACAATGGTTTGGGTGCTGAAAGCAATCTATATTCCAAAATGCTGCCGTTCAAAGTCGGACTTTCATGCTAGGGCACCTTTTAACTCTGAGCCAGTAAAACTGTCATAAAGTTTCTACTTACATCTCCTATTCCCTTTTTAGCAGCCAGAAAAAATGGATATTAAGCTTTGAAAAGCTGTCTTAACATGGGTACAAGGCATTTCAGGGGTTAAGTTTTACAAAAAGCAGCAACCTTTGCTATTAATAAGAACAGTGTGCATTACAGCATACAGGGGCTGACTTTATATGATTGAAATATTTAAGAGTGAAAGGTAAGGGGACACAGAAAAATAAAAAAAAAATCTGCAGTTTTCACTTTGATTCCTTTTAAGAGCCATTTCCCAATAACTTGCTCCATGTTTTTATGGAGAAACATACTTTTATTGTTTGGGGTTATTGTTTCCAGTAAAATGGGTTTGGCTTCCTTTCAGCCTCTCAGAGTCTTTATTAGTTTTTATAAGTGGCAATTACCCTTTAAAGGTCAAACAGCCAATCAGACCACTTCCCTTCACTGGCACTTTTTAATGACCTTGGTGTGGCACACATTAATGACCTGGGTATCTGTGGAATTCCTGAGAGACATATTTAATGCTGCATTTACATTCAACCTTTGTCCCGCCATTTGCTATACACCCTGTGCAGTTCTCTCGGTCCATTGTTTTATTAATGTAAGTTACATTCAGCAGCATACAACAGTTCAGGCCAACTTTAGGGCTTCTCCTACTCTGTGACTTACATTTCAAAAGTACTCCAAAATGTCACACAATTACAACACCCAGTTTGTTTGTAATCTGTCAAAGGCAATATGCTTCTTGCTGGATGAAAAACCTTGTACAGTAATTAAACAGCAAAACACTCCATGTATAATTCATGCTGTGATATGGATATGAACAACTTGTATAAACACAAAAACTCAGCATCACAATGCAAATGTTCAGCGCTTTTCCCAAAGGTCAGTCTCACACTGTGGTAAAAACAAGAGCCTCACTTAGCTGTTCTCTGTGCAGTGTTTGCAGAACATTCATTTACATTGCAATCACAATCAGAGTAAAAGATAGGTGAGCACACAGGTGAGGTGCCCACACACGTAACAAGACAAAAGGAGAGCATTCTACATGGGCACGGAGGCAGGTACATACACCCACATTCATGCCAATCTGCAGGGATGACAGCTCTGTAATCATGTGGTAATAATAGGCCACCTATAGAGAGGAGAAGAGGGGGAGGAGGAGGAGGAGGAGGAAGAGGAGAGGAGAGGAGAAAGGAGAGAGGAAAGGAGAGGAGAGGAGAAGGAATGAGCTGTCACGAGGCCCTTCAAAGCAGCATGGGGGGCTGAATCTGAATTGGATCGCACAGTTTCAATGAGAGCCTGTCAGCACCAGGTGCCTGCTGAATGCCGCCCCCACCTCACACACACACACGCACGCACGCACACACGCACACACACTTTCTGCTCATCTCTCCCTACACTGCACTCACACCACCTGGCCCATGACATCTCTTAGCACAGTGGGTTCTCACCATCTCCATTTCTCTTTTCCTAAGGATGAGACAGATTTGCACTTCATCAGGCTCCTTTTCACTTACATGTGATGAAGATCTATCTGCACTGAAATCATCGTCTGATTGGAGCGAGGACACATGCTGGGCACACTCACAGGCCAAATAAAGATATGCCAAGACATAGTCTACAATTATGGCCTGCAAATATGAAATGTGGTAATCATAAAATCAGAGGCAAGATGTTGCAGCTGCTTCGCTGCATACACTCAAACACTCGCATGAACAAACATTAAAATCAAATGTTAAGTCGAGATGCAGAATCTTGTGGTAACTGTGTATCTAACCTCATTTCTACTTTTAACACTAAGTGACTTTTAATTCATTTAACTTGAACCACATCAGATGTTGGTCACGGAGCGACATGAATTTAATACCAGCTTTTAATAAGGTAAAAGCACTATTAAAATGGTAATTATATGATATGCCTGATATCTAATTCAGTCACTATAGCCCACAATTCTTCGCAAGTGTATTACCTCTGTTTACAAAAACACAATAGAATAAAAAATAAAGACCTTAGTCAATACCTAAAAGTGTAACATATTTCAGCCCTTTTTAACTTTTTGATAGGCTATTAAACATTTGTTGTATTTTACTGCTGCAAGCTGTATGCTTTGTATGAGTTCTTGAAAACAGATTTCTGTAAAACAACTATCTGTGTGTGTCTGCAAACGTCCTAGTGTGTACGTGTGTTTTTGTGTGTGTTTGGAACTGTGAAATTGATTGTGGCTGGACAGGAGGCAGGCAGGCAGGCGTGTAGTGGTGCCCAAGGGGCAGGACAGTGCTGAGTGAGCAATACTTCACCTGCACCAGAGACACACACACACACACACACACACACACACACACACAGATGTAAAGTTTGTCACACACAGTCTGACCATTAAGATTTACTCTAGTCATCCAGCTCATTGATCTGAAGCAGGAACAGAGAAAAAAGGAGTAGAGAGGACAGCCTGAGAGCACAACAGTCAGACAGACAGACAGACATGTTGACATAAAGATTAACCTTGAAGCAATAGTGTAAATGTGAGATGAAACAGGTTCAGTCGCTTCAGGCTTTGGTGGACACAGCTCAGGCACAGGGACAATATGTAATGTCCAGTCAAGATTACACTGATGCCACCATCCTGAAGCGGGACCACTCTCAGTCCAAAATCATATTGACTCTACAGACGGTATGAAATAGCACCCTGTGTGCTTAGATTTAGGTATTTTTAATGCAGCACAAAATTAGACACCTAATATACACATACACATAAAAATGCAGTTTCTAGTCACAGCTGTTGATGTGAATATGAAAAGTCGCTGTGCAAGAAATTTAAATCTAAAATACTTTCTCACGTCAGTGCACCTGGCATCGCTGTGTGAGCAATATTCATTTCAATGTCAAGCTATGACCTTTTCCTAGATGTGTATCCTTCATGTAAAAGTTTCAAAAGGGGAGAAAATACACCATATTCTACTCAGTTTTTGTGTAAGAAGCACATATTTGCATTTTAGGACACCGTGCTCGTTTCACTAAACCTCCAGAGACTGGGCTATAAAGTAGAGTGACAGATTGTACTTTCCTGCCTTGTGGATTGCCTTGGCAGAGATAGCTGGCTGACAAAAACACTCTGGGTAATAATTAGAATGAACAGAAGTATTGATTGTTATTTATGGGACAGGTCTAACATTAAACAGTCACATAGATTAGGTGTAAAAGTATCAAGACTAAATGGTGTAACATAGCATTTCTGCAATATTGCCACTTCAGACTTACTTCAACCCACAAGGGATCATAATTCAGGGGAAATGAGGGAAAGAAGAAGAGAGAGAATTAGGTGTCAGACCACAGCTGCTTCTTAAATAGTTTAGTTCTTTATAAATGTCACAGGCATCCTCTTTTCATAGACAACACAGTTAAATCCTGAGCATAAGCAAATTGAAAAAAAAAAAAAGACAACACATTCATAGAGAAAATGCCTAATAAATTGTACAAACAGAGCAGCAGCATCCCGTTTATCATTTCCAGCTACAACTGCAAATATTTAAACCAACTGGTATTGTTTTGGGTTTTCACGGTAATGATGATCATTTTTCTGCAAAATAAAAACAACTGAGCCACTCCTTCAAATGGCTGCCATTTGCTACCCAAGGACAACATTTGTCTAAATATGCATGGAAATTAACAGATATATACATAATATATATATTATTAAATGTTCTGCACATTGACAGGAGGCAGGTAGGCAAACTGCAAAACTAAGATAAATACCTTAAAACTGTGGTATCAGGCACAACAAACCCCACCCCTAACACAATGTAGCTTGTTTTGGCATTGATCCAACTGATGTCATCACATCAAAGCGTGTGCTAATGTCAGCATATCAATCACCGCTATATGTAAAGTAAGTAAATTGAAACAAAATTGATGTTTTTAATCGACATTTGAAATTTTACCCATTATAATTAAACAGGAAAAAGAAAAGATTTAAAAATTAATTAAAAAAATTGTAGTTTGACCTAGTGCTCCTAAAATGTAAGGACTTCTATTCTGGGTCACCAAGAATTTGTAATGTAAAACACGAAACAAACCGAACCAAAAATAATACCGTTTACCTCCCCTTCAGGGTGCATGAAGAAAATAACCTAGAACACTTAGACACTGCATCTGTAGCATTTCCTAATTTTTTAATATATATTTTACAGTAGAATATCATCATCAAACTCAGGATGTTTTTTGTTATCTAATATTCATATTTTCCACTCAGTCCTGTTACCCCACATACATATTTTTACATATGAGTTAAACAGTCACTTGCAAATATACTGTACTGTTACCTGAAAATTTGTTTAACATTTATTTACTTTAAGAAAACATTTGTGTCAGTTGCTAAAATGTGCTCTGTGTCTGAATGACAGGTGGATGCATTTCATATATTTGATTATTTTATGCTAAAAACTCAGTCCTGTTTCTGTACGTCCCGTTACACAGATAAAGACAACAGCAATGAGAAATTTCATCTGAGTAATTAAGAGTGGATAGAATTTGTTATTACACCGTTCACCTGCCTTTTAAGTTTTAGTTAAATTACTTAAGTCGTCTTTTAATATCAACTTTACATTGTGAACATCTTACAGGAAACCAATCCACCTCTAAGTGCTGCAAAAAGCAGCAACACTATCACAAACATCAAAGAATTCATTCATATAAGTTACTGTATTTCTTAAACCTTAACACTTTTTAAGGTACACTAAATGGAAATGATATTATACTTTTTAATAAAACACATGAGTTAGGACTGAAAAATGGAGAACAGCACTGAGAAAACTCATAAACCTACCCAAAATAAATAACTGCATAATTTAATAGTTGACTCTGTGTTATTGGATTCAGTGCTGTGAAAAAAAATAATAAAATGTAAAGTTTATTTTGGAGAGGTAAATATCACACATTCATTGAAATTGCAATATATCATCATTATTTTCATCTTTCTTTTTTAAATGACATCTTCTCATGGTACTTAACTTCATTTGATTATACCAAGAATGTCTTTGCATTTGTTCTCCAATAAATGTATTTTCCTCTTCATTGTGTGTAGAAACAACCTACACTTAGATTTATACTGTTGTTGTATCTACAGAGAACATTAAAATCAATCAATACATATTAATCAAAGATTCATTTTTATATTCCCTGAAACTGGTCCCTAAAAACAGGACAGAGGCGCTAAACATTCAAATAAGATGTACACTAATGTTATGAAGCAAGTTTAGAAGCACTTTGGGTCTATTTTAAAAATAAATATTTACTGAGATAAAAGAGAAAACTATTTTTCAGATAAAACACATTTTTTTTATATTACTATACAATGTAAAAAAGGACACGGAAATGATGTGCTACTATTTTTTTTAAATATTGTTTTATTCTCTCACTGGTACATTTTCAGAATTTAACTAATTATGTAAGGGATAGTGTTTCACAAAAATGACTGCTGTTCCAAAGTCACTTGCAACTTATTTGTGTTTAAATGGGCAGGTTCCGCGTGTAACACGAGTGGACACGATGGGTTACGTGTGAAATCTGGAATGAGACTGCTGAAGCTCACATGCCTGAGTTAGAAAAACCACTAAGATCATCAAATTCAACACAATGTAGGCATGTGTTCCAGATCAAATGCACTGACATCTATGTAGCTTTTCATGTCCCAATTTTTTTTTTATTTATTTATTTTTTAATCTGAGGTCATCATTAGGTACATCTTAGGGGGAAAAATATCAAAAATTTCTGTTTTATTATTCGATTTAAAAAGTAGATATCAAAATTAACCCAGTTTCATAGAAGCATGCAGATCATAGTTATAATTGGAAACTTTACTATTGTGAGAGTCTTACTTTGCGTTAAAATAAAAATTCCACACACAGAAAAGCAAATAATGGAGCAGTGAGCAATTGTTTGCAACTCTGTGCAGCAGCTTTTAGGAAGGAAGACTCAACAAGTCGCCTATTGTTGCTTTTGTTTGTTCCCATGAAGGCTTAACAAGAGAGTCTAATACACTTTTATTGTTCTCTCCAAAAGCCACACAGCATGATGAACTTCAAAGCACTTAGCTCCTCACGGTTATGCACACAGTCACACTACTGCATACATGCCCACACCGATATACCGACCGTGCCAAGCGCTGCCACAAAAGGAAACTGCCTCCACGCATTATAAAACACTATAAACAAAAGCAGTAGACTGGGTGTGTAAAGGCCCAGCTAATGAATCAATATGCTAAGTGAACATTGGCTCCTAATAAAGCCTGAGGAGAGCATTTTAATGTGACACTGCTGACACGTATCCAAAATAAAGAAAACACTAAGTTTCCTTGCAATCGTATATTATAGGAGAAGCACTGAGTTAATTAGGGAGATTGAAGCTCTCGAGACCTCGGCCACACCTTTGAGAATATTGACGAATGTGCGATAACGTTCCGACAAAGGGGAAAGAAGAAAATGGTGGAAAAGCGACAGGGAATATGAAAAAATGAGGTAATAAAGAAGAAAATCCAAGGACACAAGATGCCTGCGAATCTGAGAGAGGAGTCAAAAGAGACAAATGGGACATGAATGGATGCAGATGAGATGCAAAGGAGCATGACATCAGAGAAAGCAATGCAAGCGCGAGATGGAGAGACGATGGCATCAAAGGAAGAGTAATGCTAAATTTATTCCTGTCCTCCCTCTACTCCATCCAACTTCACTCCATCCTTCCGGAGTGCAAACAGCTCTCCATCACCATGAGATGAGGTTTTTACATTTCCCATGGTCACTTTCAACAGATATAGTGTTATAGCTTTGTCAATAGCCAAAGGTATTTAGATCAAACAAACCACTCCTCCATTCATCATTTTCTCCCTGACACACACAGGTTCTTACTAGTAGTTTCATAAGGGGTCTTCTCCCCAGTTTAACAACGTTGAAATATCTGTCTGCAGCTCAGCTCTCACTTCGTTGACACTGATATGAATTCTTTATTTTACAGTCTCGCCCTTTCTTTGTTCTAACTGGGATGATGACAGTGTTAAAGACGTCCATCGCCCAGCCCACCAACGCCGATGTGAGACTACAATGTAGTCGCTTTGTACACATCAAGGATAAAAAAATAAAAAAAAAACCTTACAACTGCCTCTTCCTTTCTCTCTCAACAAGAAAAATGTCTGAACATAGTCATTCTTTTCCCGTCCAATCTGCTACCTGACTTTTTCATTCATCTTCAGACATCATGTGTGACAGAAAGCATTGTAAAGTGTTGTGCATGAATGAGCTTTGCACTACTTTGAGCTGGTGTTATTCTTCGTATTAACAACGTGGTGACATGTCAATTGTGGGTTTTTTCTGCCATACTAACATCTGTCAAACCAACACTCTCTTTACAAATGTAACTGTTGCAATAATAATGCTAATAAAAAAAAAAAAAAAAAGCTTCTAGCATTTCTCTTCTGCGCTTTATAGTGTGTTGCGCCATCCCATCATTCTTTCTGGCGAATAACATGTCAAAAAAAAACCAAAAAACAAATGTACTGTTCCTGTCTAACCTAAAAAAAAAAAAAAAAAAAAACTAAACCAAGATCTGCACATAGAGGAAACGTGACAAAGAAAGAATAGGACATATAAAAGTTAGTGGGGAACAAAGTGTGGGAGTGGGATGAAAAAAAAAAACAGACGATGAGTGAAATAGAAAATAGTCAAGTGCTTTTTAGACTAAAATTTGGAACATGCATCTATTTGCTGAAGTAACAACACGTCTCAGCTTAAATAATGAGCATGAGAAAAGTCAAGTCATTATTTCACCTAAGTTCAAAGTCTGACCTTGTGTGAAACTTGAAGAAATAGAAGCGTAGTTGCAGTTCAAACTACCCTTTACTGACACATCTTTCAAACAACAAAATCATTTCACAAAACTACGGCAGAAAAAGTTGGCCTGCCCCAGGTCCTGTAAGCAATACAATGCCCAGGCCACCTCCTTGTCATCATCATCATCATCATCATCATCATCAGTATTTCCATTGTGTCTTCTGTGACTTGTGGTGCAGATTAGGATTCTAGGTTGTATGTAAATATTGACTTTAGACAATTTACATATCATATTGTATATTTTATATGTGATTTACATTCAAAAAAGTATTATATATTATTATATATAGTTCTATACTGGACAGGAAGAAGAAAAAAATGGTTTTGTCTCATACTGTTATCTTGACTAATGCAAATCAGAAGTTATCAGTTATGTAAACATAAAAAAAAAAATAAAAAAATTCAACACTAATTTGACAATCCTGCACCTGTTTGTTACATGCATAAGCAGCAGTGTGGCTCTAATTTGTTCAAACATGTTTGATCCACTGTGTCTTGTTTTTCTGGGTTGTGACAGTTTTTCGCACTAGGAACCTACAGTATCCTGCATTGTTTGGGTTGAAGCCCCTCGGAACCTAATTTCCATTTCAGAAAGACCTCAGTGCAAACATTTACCATGTTCATCAAACAAACTGTGCAGGAAAAAGTAAAGGTGCGAGAGGAGGAAATTAATTTTCAGCCAGATTCTACAGCTAATCTGTTCGTATGCTTTTACCATGTCCTCAACTAGTTAATCATAATTTGGTTCTCTGTGGTTGGCCATAAAATCTTGCACCACTTGCACAAATGAATCCAAAGTAGTTAATTCTAGAGAGCTGAGCTTCGATGGGAATACAGGCTCACAGCTTTGCATCACTTTGGACTGCACCCGATTTTTCTTTCAGGTATTGGAAACCGTGTGAATTTTACTCACTTAGAATGTATAGAACTAAAAATGAAACCATGATATGGCTACATAATGACTTATACATAACTCAAAATCCTGCAGTTATTCCGATTTGGAGTCAGCTGAAATTACTTGACCTAAATATAGTACACTGTAAAGACGTTTTTCTCCTTGAAGAAAAATCAGTGTTGACCAGTTTTATCATAACCGTATTATCCTCTATCTCTCTATAATTACAGACAGACTCTAAATCTTTATGCAATAACATTTGGTAGATGGCTATTGTTTACATGTATTCATGTTTGAGTCAGTATTATAATTTTAGTGGTTTATTACCAAAGGTCCTGCAATATAATAAAATATCACTTTTCAACAAAGATTGTCTGTTGTAAAACATATTCTTCTGCTTACCTTTAAAAGGAGTGGGACTATCTACTACACCACTGTTCTACTGTACACTCATTTGAGCGCTGCAAAAAAAAAAAAAAAAAGTCATAGAACTGAAGTAGACAGATTCCCAGAGTGACTTTTACAGAAATAAAAGCCTTACGAATCTTTTCAAACATGACACCTGTATATTAAACGTGTAGAGCACTTATGAATTTCACACAGTGTTTGTCTGAAAGAGACTCAAGATCAAGAGAATGACATGCTCACACTGTAAATCAGGCCTGACAAAGTGACCTTTGATAGCCCCAGACAGAAAAGGTCACATGAGCAGTGCAGAAAATGGGTCTATCTGTCACTTAACAAGCAAGCTGTAAATGATGCTTGTGTGTATATGGGTGTGTGTGTGTTCAGCTGTATGCATATGTGTGTTTTTGGTTAAAAAAGAAAAAAAAAGAAATCTTGAGTGTGTATTTCTTTCATTCATGGAATATTAACAAGGAACTCCTTTAAAAGCATTATATACACTTGTCAAATCATGTGTCAAGGATATAAAATATTACTGAATTATGAAGCAGAGTACATTAAAATAGATAAATGCTGTGAAATATTAATTCATTTACTTATAGAGGTATATTTTAATGTATAGGTTACATTATTACAAGTGTTATACCTGAGGGACCGAAACATGTTTATTTTAACTGAACTACCTGCATGCAGACAGTTTTGTTCAGAATATAAATAGGATACATAGTAGCTGAAATGGAGAGCTATTTATCACTTTCATGGGATAAATATCCACGTTGCCGCCTCTTTTTCCATTTTGTTTGTCTTGACCCAATTCTTCAAAGCCCGATTTCATGTTCTGTTTTAAACATGTAGAGTTAGGTAGGTCTTTCCTAAGAAGAAAAAAAACCCCAAAAAAACAACAAAAACAATCTGGGATCATTTTACCCAGCATCATTGCTTGTGTTGGATTACAGAGTTTACGTTCTACATGAATAATACTCTGTGAACAGTGCAACTACAAAAATATATATCATGGTGTTGATGACCTTGACTGATTGCAAATTGATCTTGGCAGTGTAGCACCAGTAAAAAAAAAAGTAATTGTTAGTTTTAAGTACAAATTGTGTCGCATCTGTCTGGTGTTTGAAGATTTGACAACATAAAATTGCATTCACAGCCATAAGCGTCTTGAAGGTACTGTAATGAGTAATAGGTTTTGAAGGACATGATGGCTATTCTCAATTGCTTACCTATTATTGCTGGCCAACACTAATTTAAGCCCCAAGCAAGGCCAGTTGTTCACGCCCTCGATACTCCCTTTAGTCCCCTCTCCCCCACAGTGCCAAATGTGCTAAATTAAGCTTACTATATTTTACAAACCTCAGCGACCCAAGCTATCTAATAAACTACTAATGGAAGGAAACACAGGCATCTCATTAAGATGTTGCCAAAAGACGTTTATACACACACAAAACACACACATATAACGTGAAGCAACTTTTTTCTGGCTCCGAGCCGGACATTAATGATGTTCCAGCTGGTTTTAACAACTATTTATTTATTGAGGGAATAATTCCGTGGTGTAGGAAACATGATGAAGGTGTCTGGGGAATTCTTGTGTATTAATCAACTTGCACTGTTTGTATTTTCTGGGTGAGAAGAGGAGAGGACAAATGCAAAGGCAGGGCTTTTACATTATTCACTCATGTGCACACGTGGATATATGCACGTACATATTTCAGAAGAGAAAGGGCTATTTAAATGGAGACTTGGTGACAATGTCTGGTGATTGACAGCAGAAGGAAGGGGTTGATGGGAGGATTCTGTCAGCGACTGATAACAGCTGTCTGCTTCACTCACGAGAGAGGCAGAGACAGAATGTAAGAGACACAGGAAGAGGCAGACACACACACATACACACACAAAAGCACAACCAAAAAGATGCTCGGTAATGAACCCTTGCATGCACTCTCCGTTAAAGTTGTGAGTTGCGTCATTCTCGAATTACGTAATGCATACGGAATAAGGTATATTACAGACTCCATCATGTAAATTTCCATCAGCACAAACAATCCATCGGAGTCTGACACTGCTCTGCACCTCAGATGACAAACTCGCACAAAAACGCACACACATGCACACTTATTAAACATTCATCTGAGTGAGTTTTGGGTAATGAACGGGAGTCAACAATGAATTATGGATCATATTCTAATGGTTGACTTACCCCTCTCATTACTGGCATGCTAATGTGATTGGGAAACAAATGATTATCAGTTTTATTAGAAGGGGCGAAAGAGCATTAGAGACGGCACGGTCTCATGATCCCCAAGACACTCGGACAGAGGGATGGGGTGTGAGAGAAGGCGAGAGAGACTAAGATATGGAGGGTGAAATATGAGTAACTGGGAAGTGTTTTATTTATTATTTGTTTTAACCGATCATAGAGTTTAGATTTGGCTGTGAAGTTGACAACAGTAATTAGAGAGCATGGGTCAAGGCTAATTAAGTGTCGGACTGCTTTGTATGCAGTCCTCGCTTGTCCTAAACTACAATATTTGTTCCTATAAATGTGTTGAAAGTGGCAAGTATTTTGCAATCACGTAATGAATTTCTCTCTGTAACACAGCAAAACGCATTCACTAACAGCAGTTCAGCACCAATCTGCACAGACCTACCGCTCCCGACTGATGTAATACATTGGAGTGCATGCATACACACCCTCAGGCATTTATCACAGCACTGGTCAAGGAGGAGACATCTCCTGCAATCCATCTCTTTGCTTATTGGCACCAAAAGACTTGCTTTTATGCTTTGCCAAGAGATTTATGAGTGACTGAAGCTGCGCATTTGTGCGTGTGTGTATGTGCATGAATACATAAATTAGCAGCATATGCACACCTCGCAGTCTGAAAGGGATCAGGTTGATGTGCTTATTGACACCTCACCTCCCTCTCACTTCATCCCCTCCCTAAGTCCTTTCCCTCCTCCCTCCATCCATCTATCTCTCCATCCATCACCTTCCTTTAAAAGCCTGTTAGGAAACCCAATACCTTTCATTAGCAGAAAAAGATTAGCTTTTTAGCAGGAGGGGTGTTTGTGTGAGAGGGAGAGGGAAAGCGAAAGAGCAGCAGAAAAAGTGGGTGGGAGGGATAAATAAAGATAATCAAAGATGCCTGTGCCAAACAGCCACTTAGCTTAACCTACAGTGGATGCGTATTCAAACACAGGCATACTTACAAACACAGTTACAAGACATTACCCACCTCACATCACTGACATTAGATGGTTTAGATCGAGAATTTCATACAAAAACAAGATAATCCCATCGCAAAAACTGACACTGAGTGATTGCTGCCTTGAAAGGATAAATGATTATGGATGATAATTAAAGATAGGAGCCGTCTTAATCCCCTTTCTTACCAACTAGTCATGGATCTGATGATACCATCGCTTTGCTGGTTCAAATATAAGGCGACAAATGTCTGACTGCATGAAAATTAGGAGGAAATAGCATTAAAAAATAGAGACAAAATACAAACTGCACTTCACATACGCAGATACATATTTTTATGGAAGTCAGTTCAACAGCAGGAACAAGGCAGATGAGGGTCTTAAATAATTCACAGTTTGTGGTTCATTAGTTTAAGGGTTATTATTGGCCTTTAGCTTCATCGAAGAATTTTGTTTTGTTTGCTTTTTTTTATTAAAATGTCACTGAACAAACAGACTGAATGATCACACACCGTCATTATTCTTTCATTTTTCCTTTTATTTGTATTCATTTTGGACCTGCCGGGCCTTATCTACAGAACAAATATCATGTGTTTGATTTAGATCTGTCTGTAGGATACTAACATTAGCACTTGTCAATATACTCGACAGGATATTTACGATGTGTACACAGTTGTTTAGGGATTTTTAAGGCCTTCTGTCTAAAACCAAACCTCCTGGGGCAAATAAAGTTCATTCACAACTCTATGAAGTAGAAGCAAAACAAAGTAATTAGGTACATTTTGATTAATCTTGAGGGCTTGCCAACAGTAAAACATAAACCAAATACCAAGGCTTTCCCCCAGGGACAAGACAGCAGTCCTTAATCCACACACCTTGAAGCACACACACAAAAAACACATACTTATTTAACCCACTATTTCCCAGGAGAGATGGTCTTTAACAGTAAGAAAGCATCATCCAATCACTTACATGGCTTTTTCCGGGTGCCTCCTCATTCCTTACAAAACAATCTGGAGAACAAGATTACAACCATACGTACTCATACATTCACACACACTCACATATACACACATGTCTTTACTTAATACCCGTCAGCTTTTGGTACAGAGGAAAATCTATATTTCATCTGAGAAGCTGAGGTGTTTGTGCACATGCTGAGTTTGTTTGTCATTAGGCCAAACCCCTGTGGCTCACATAATCAGGTTTGTGTGTGTGTGTGTGTGTGTGTGCGTGCGTGCGTGCGTGCGTGTGTGAGAGAGAGAGAGAGAGAGAGTCCGGGTGTTTCATTCTGTCTGTGAGGTTTGAGAAAGAGAGTATATGACTGTGTGTTTGTTTGCGTATATTGCTGATATGTGTAGAGGAGTGAAAGGTGCAGGAGACAGAATCGTGCAAACACACACTTGAGGCAGAATTAAAGTTATCGATCGTCCATGGCATGCTCTCACACAGAGATCAAAGCTTAACCCTGATCAATGTCTAATCTGTTTGTTTGTGTGTGTGTATATGTGTACAGGCGTTTTGTTAAGGTTTTTTTTTTTTTTTTATGCATCTCAATTTCCATCTTTCTAGACAGCTGCATTAATATTTTTAGACCTCACATGTTACTCACCTTAATGTTACGTTAAAATAAACAGGGATAATATGGGTGGAAATGGAGAGCAACAAATTTGTTTTTGCTGGAATAACTTGCTGATTTGTCCTTGAGCAAACCACTGACTCCTCTCCAAAGATGCACCGTTGTGTCGTAGCTGAGAAAGGTAAAGAAAATCCTTTCTTTGGCACTCACAAAAAAATCCTCACTACACACACACACACCGTATACAGTAACTGTTAAAAGCAGCTTGAAGCGCTGCTCTCTTGACCAGCCGCTCCTGTCTGTAAAGTAAACTCTGCTAACGACTTCCCTAAAGGTTTTCAGAGTAAACCATCTCGCTTCCTCACAATAACACTGACAGAAGTGTCTTTTTTGCTAATAAGGACAACAGACATCACCACAGTTAACCTATATGCAACATTAAACTAATGGCTGGCCAAAGTAATAACTGCAAATGAATGGCACCAAAATGGTGGACAATCAGCTTCTATGCTCTACAATTTTAGTCATCAGAGTGAAACCTCACTCTATCATTTACCCTCTGTCTACCTTCATTAGCACGTCTTCACATATAATGGCCGAGCACTGCAGCAGCCAATCAGACAAAGTAGTGTAGTCATCTAAAAAGGGGGATGGTAGTACAGTTAGTGTGTCAGTGTGTCTAATTCCCTGCTTTGTTCCTGGACATATTTTAATGGAACTATAGAAACGCTCAGCTCCGTTCACCTCATTTAGCTAAACCACTGGGCGTGAAAAAGACATTGAGTACAATATGGTATTACTTTTTTTTTTTTATCTAATCAAACAAAAAAGGAAGGGGTAGCTTCAAAAAGAAAGTAAAACTATTTGAGGCACTAAGCCCATGGACTATTCTTCAGTCTTCAGCATTCTCACGAAGGTTCAAGTTAAGCAAGAAAATATCTGGAGACCTCAGTGCCCTTACAATACAGTCATAGTGAAAACTAAGTGTATGTTTGACAGTGACAAATTAATCGGTGTAGATATCATTTACAAAATCAGTGTCAGAAGAAGTCGAGTTACTTTATTTTTACTCTTAGGTAGATTTGTTTCACAGCACACTGGTGAGAACCGCTTTAGCAGACATATCATATCAATGTAACACACAACATAATAGGCGCTATTAATGTACAATAAAAATTAATAAGTAAATAAAGCAAATAAATAAGTAATAAATAAACTTAATAAAAAATACTCCAGACTATTCAACACGGAAAGAGAAACACATATGAATAAATAACTAATAATTTAAAGGACTTAAATAAATAACATAATGAATACTAAAAACTATTTTTAAAAAAAGTACTTAAAAACAAAAATAAATAAGTAAAATTAATAAACTGTGCTAAATATGTGGCTGGGGCTCCAAAAGCGGCTACTGGCTAATATTTACTTTCTCAACTGGAAAATAGTAGATCAAAAAAATAAAACCATAGCAAAAAAAGTGCCATGAGTTTCCATTTTCATCTTCATTTATTCATTTAATTAGTGTGACTTGATCAGCATAGCAGTTATGTAAGTTATGAGTCACAGATACTTAACTAACGAGTTAATTTAATTACTTTATGTTAGAGACTATAGTTATTATATGGGCCTACATTTAATATGGGCCATTACCGGACAGCCTCTGGTATGTGTAATTTGTATTTGTTGAGGTAGGTGTATTTCACTCTTCTTTTATTGTTTTATGGTCTTAATATCTCTGAGGTCTGAAGATGATGATAAATCAATAAAAACAATACCATCTCTCTGTGACAGTGGCCAAGGGAACACTCAGTGTCTAGGGCTGAATCTGTACCAAAACACTTTTATTGGTTTGTGTGCACTGTTATCTGTGTGAATACGTATAGCAGTGAGTTTACTAGCCTACAGTCGACTAATGCCAAATCCAATTCATTTACTGATGAACAGCATGTATAGTACAACTCTCCAAAGTGTATATGGATATTCATAAGCAACAAGCAAGTGATGCATGGGAGAAAATGTGAATTACAACATCCGGAGGATGGTCTCTGGAGCCTGAAAGAGAAACAGCCCCATCTACAGGATTCAAGTGTTACTGGAGGGCGACGTGAAAGCACCCCCACTACACAAGTAAGGCTTTGTATCTAACTTTAAATTCAGGTTCATCTCTTTGTCTCAGCAAAGCTTAATGAGCCTCCTGAGAGCACGCCCAGGTGAACCTGCTGTAAGAGGAAACTACCTGTGTCTACAACAGCACAGAACAATGCTGCTCTTTTTTCCCCCCACAGAAATACTGTATCTGCAGATTTTGGAGGGACACTGCAGTACTTTGCCAGTGAAATAAGGGTGTTCTCTTACACGGTGTTGACTTAGTGAACAATATCCTGGAAGTGGTCAGCATGGACTCAGCAGTACTGTTCACAAGTTGCTGGGCTCCCCTCAACTAAAACGCAAACGCTCATGACTTTAACACACAAACACACACATCCTAGGAGATTGACCGTGCTCTCTAACCTTTTCCTGCACATGAACCTGCCTCTCAAATATCACCGAGTCCAGACAGAGGAGGGAGACCTTTACAGAACAAAGGAGGGGTCTGATAAGGAGGAGCCTGGCGGTGACATTCGGCCTCTTCGCAAAACTACAAAGAATGCACCTGCCCCTACTGGACAGCCTGAATTGTCCCTCTGTTTTGATTTATTTCTAGACGGAGAAAAACACCAGTAACAGGAAAACAGAGGGACTAAGGGGTGATTTTGAAGTGGGTCGGATTGGAGTGATGAAAAAATGAAAAGGGGGAAGTTGTAGAGAGTAGAGTGATTGTGAAGAGACTGTAAGAGAAGTCGTAACAGCAGAGTGGAATTAACCTTGACCAGAGGGGCTGTATTTCGTTCACACTTACAATGCCAAAAGCATCAATTCTCAATTTGTACATTTCCACAAATTTATCTCCCACAATAAATGTGCAGAATTGTACAATATAATACAGCCGGGCATAATGACAACTAAAACGATGTTTGCTTTGAAATTCAAGCTTTGGGCAAGTCCAAGAATTTCAGCCAGTGGTGTGTGTGTGTGTGTGTGTGTGTGTGTGTGTGTGTGTGTGTGTGTGTGTGTGTGTGTGTGTGTGTGTGTGTGTGCGTGTGTTTGTATGTGTGTGCAAAAGAGCTGGCAGAAACACAGAGGTATGAGGCAGATGTGTGAGTCGGTCATTACTGTAATCGCTCCATTTACTTCATCTACCCTGGGAGGGACGGCTGGTCAGCACCATCTGGACACACAAACACAAGCATATACATGGCAATCACCAGCTATGGTGGGCTTTCAGACACAGCCAGCCAAAGGGAAGCAGAGGGAAGCTCTAGCTCAGAAATGATCATTATGTGTGTGTCTGTGTGTGTCTTTGACTGTGAAAGCGTGTGAATGCATTTGCCATCTTTGTCACTATTTCAGTGTCTCTCTCTTTCAGTCTCTCTCCCTGGTGACATTTTTCTCTTTCCTTTTTTCTGTCCTCCATTTTCATCATTTTCAGCATCTCTCTCAATCCCAGCTGCTTCAGAAATACATGAATGTGACGTTCTCCCCAAAGAATACATGAAAAAAAAAAAAAAATGAAAAAGGCCATGGTGAATAGTACCACAATGCAGACTTGTTCAAGACATCCAGTGCCTGATCAGATGACGGTCATCATAGTGGTGTCATGGTTGTGCGTATGTGAAGTCAAAGTGGCTGAGAGATGGAGGCAGCCTGCTCATCTCCATGTAATTTCCTCCATGGCCGAGGACATGGAAAGGGTTGAGGAGGAGAAGAGCAGAGGAGTGGCTGAAGCTCCGGACTCAAGAGCAGCAGCCTGATCGTCAAGCAACATGTAGTCATGGCAACAGCACATGGAGGGAGTAAGCAGGAGAGGTAGAGGAACAGAAGAGGACAGAAGATGTGAGGAAGATGCTTCAGGTTGAAACTACAAAGATTTACAAGAGTTTAGTTGCTGCTTTGGTATGCTGCGTTGAACCCAAACATTGCATCCACTTAGAGGTAATATTTCAGAAACAGGGTTTAAGTAGTGCCTGAGGGTGCATCAGTCCATTTGGCCTCTTGCTCATCTTGTTTACATTACTCAGCAATGACTCTACAGCTACACTTGAATATTTATCACCAATAGCCGGGCAAGTGGATACCTCTGTTCTGCTGCTCCTTCTTTACTCTATTTTCTCCCTCATTTGTATTCTTTGCGCTTCCTCGTTCCCCACCCCAACACTCTGTTTTTTTCCCCCTTTGTCTCTCGATTGGCTGTGTCTCCTGCTCCTCTTTGTCCCCCTGTTGTCCTAAGATCTCTTTTTCTGGCCTCTATCCCTCTATCCCTGCAGAGCAGAGCTGACATTGGGCAGGAGGTCAGAGAGATGGGCAGTCATGCTCCTGCTGTCAGGAGGCTCAAATGGGCTTAGATACAGTGTGCGGAGACACCCAAGGGACACCCTCCACTAGCCTTGAGCTCCAGATAGTCAGACATGCACGCACAAACCCCACATATTCAATCACACACTTTTGTAGGCATGGAGTGACAGCAGCACAAAGATAAAGTGATGTACATTAACAGTGACATGAGTCCAAATAAAGAGCACACATACAAAACAAACACACAAAATACACTCACATACAGGCATGTATTCGCATGTGCAAACTAAAAGAGGCATGGAATTACAGATTTCTGAAAGGACAAATTGTTTTGGACTACTGCCATGGATTATTGTCTGTTATAGCCAGTGATGAGAACAATGGAATTATTCACTGTTGACGGATGCTGAACATGTTTAAAATGAAGACACAAGCACAAATCAAAAGGTCATACAGTGCGCATCTATATATAAGAATTTACTAAATAAATCACGTGACGGAAAAATAACTTCTATCACCAGGTTTCTGCAGAACATTAAGTCAAAGCTAACTGTAGACAGTAGCAGCAAACGTATGAGATTTTTAAGGATTATTTCAGCTAAAACTTAGAAATAATGTTGATGACCAAGCTGTGATCTATTTATAGGAACTGCATAAGCCTTATCTAATGTATGGCTAAAAGGTCTGCAAGTCAGTCAAATGTCAGACTTCCCAGAAAACCTCTGTTTCTTAAAGCCGACCGCTGTATTTTAGGATGTGATCACATGTCCATATATTAATGTTAAAGTCTGAAACTGCAGGACCTTTCAAAAGGGCAATCATTGCTGTGGTATTTTAGGTAACACAGTTAGAGAAATGTCCCATTTTTCCATGTTTTTACATAAATGGCATAACATGTGTAATAGGATGTCATGGCTGGGGTCACTTTGGATTACGGTTGAAGGATGATGTCCTAATACTGTACCACACTGCCCCCATGTGGTAATGACACACACTGTATGGGGTGACACGCAAGGACACAAAGTTCTTCAACAGAGTAAGTACTTTGTTGAATGTCAGTAATAATACTTTTACTCATAAAACAACACTGCAGAATGGTTGTACTACCATCAGACACACACAGAAACCTTAAATACATCTAGGATTAATGTTAAAAATACAAATGGCACCACATCGTAAGTTGGATAAGACCCTAACAAATCAAATGTAGGATGAAGGTTAAGCTTTTATCCTTCATCAGTACTTTCATGCAGACAAACTCTTCATAATTATTCAAGTTAATGTTACTTATTCAATATTTAGCAATATTTTAAAAAAAATTATATTATTATTTGGCATTTTCTCCGTCTACTGCTGGTACAACATCAAAATAAAAACATCGACAGTTGAAGAGGCATTCAGATTATTCACTGGCTTTCAGAATGTAAGAATTTATCAGAATTTATCTAAAAGAACTGAAAACCTTAGCAACTATGACATGAAACATAGATTTCTGATTCTGAAAAAGACTGATGTTTTCCAATCCTAAGAAACCCTCATAAATGAATAAATACTTGGGGTATATGAGGAAACAAGTGGGTATGCACAAACATTGAAAAAACTCAATGGGTGTTCAAATGTGGAACTAATACTGATATGCTATGACTGCTGATCTCCATGGAATGAGTCAACACACAATTATTTATGAAAAAACACAGAAATTTTCAGGATTTTGGGAAATTCAGTTAAAATTTGGGATACATTTGGAGGAGACCCTGACATTAATCTCCTTGAATCATATAATCATATATTACCTTAAAATAAACACGTAGAATATTTTTTCACTACAGTAAATGGAATGTCGGACAAAGTATGACAGAGCGGGACACACAGTCATACATGCAATATATTTACCTGTCCTGGAAGTGTCGCTGTAGTTGGGTCTTCTGTGAAGGATCAGGTTACAGGATAGGGTTGCAGGCCATACGAGCCTTCCAAATAGCCGCCACACAGGGTCAAAGCCAGCGTATACTCAGTTGTCACAGCGACAAAGGCACCTGCCCATTAAGGTGTGTATCACTTTTCCAGTTGTTATCCCTCTGTCATGAAGAGAAGAGGTGGAAGACAAAGATATGGTAAAAAAACATAGTGGAAATGCCCATTTGTAGGTTTTGATCTAAAGAAGCACTAAGGTGAGTTTACTCTTGTCTCATTCACACTCTTATTTTCTTACATTTGCTCAGTGTTGAACATGTACAGATGCATCTTCTGTCTATTTCTTCATGGAATCTTCATTCGTATCATCAGCTGAGTCCTCATGGCTGAGGCAACTGGCAGCAGCGGTAACAGTGGAGGGGTTGGAGGGGTTCGGATCCCCCAGGAGCCCAATCTCAAAGTTGGCGTGGTGCTGACAGATGAAAGGGTGGACTTCCTCCGGGAACAGGCCTTTTGTGTACTTCGAGTAAAGACGGATAAATGGAACCGCTTCATTGGAGCAGATGAGAACCAGAAGATTATACTGGATTTCCTAGACCACATCTGGACTAACCGCTTATTACTTTTCACTGGACCTGGAGGGACACTTCATGCAGGGGACGCTCAGGTAAGACCTTGAATTGCCTGCAAACAAATGGAAAATGATATGTATTTTTGTACATTTAATTGCTATAAAACCATTTGTGCACATTTATACACTGAGATAAAAGCTGTGAGACAGGTCTGAATATAATCGCCTGGGGATGGTGTTTACACTCCATCTAACATACACGTTTTTTGAAATAAGTCACTACTTATTTCTGGTGCTTTCAATGCTGTTGAAAGCGTTCCTACTGTTTTTGCATCTGTGAAGACGTCCCCACCATGGAAGACCAAGCTCTTGTGTATCCTAAAGAAGGGTGTAAAGAGAATCTCACGCCAAGAATTTAGACATCAACTCCACCTGGGAGAAGTGCCTGGATACCCGATGGAGCACCTTCCCCTGGTCATATCAGAGGTGGGAGAGTCACTGTGTTTGGGTACTGAACACATAACTATACTGGTGGAACACTAAGTCCTTTTACTTCACTACAAATCTGAGGCACTACTTTATTTGACTATTTTCCTTTACTACACATATAACTGTACTCTTTCCTCTACTACATATATGCCACCACCATCATCACTGGTTATTTATCAGACCACAGTTTTTCACTCCTTTCCTGACCAATGAAAATCAAATGTTTCCAAATTGTTGTTCTTTTATTGTTTTCAATCCTCCTTATGCTAAGTAACACGTCTAAAATCCTCTCTGATTTGCTGGAAATGTTTTTCTGAGCTCATGAAAATGTGTGAGACACACATTATGGAGATGACCTTGTGGAATAGGGATAAAACAGACTAAAATGAAGCCCAGCAACTCAGCCTCCCCCTCCAGATGAGGTCTAAACAGGATTAAAGTACGTAGAATTTTTACTAAATGACAGAAAAATGCTTTCAGTCTCAACATGTTTTGCTTTGAGATAGATAGATAGATAGATAGATAGATAGATAGATAGATAGATAGATAGATAGATAGATAGATAGATAGATCACTA
>JAPSES010000030.1:345290-360645 GCA_029822895.1 Maxillicosta whitleyi | reverse complement strand
AAATAAATAAATAAAATCAACAAAACACATGGCACCAAGTGATGATTACATTTAAGTCCTATGTTACCATGGTAACAGTCAGTTACAGTATTGAGTGACACCAAATGACAAAATGGAGGAACACATTTGCAGTTTAATAATATTGAGGAACCAGAAGAAGGTGGTCTCAGTGGAGGTCTGCAAGTGTTCTACCCACTGCATATTACAAATGCATTGTGCAAAGCTGCACCAAGGCCATGCCTCATTCACCCACAGGTCAGTCTAACTTATAGCCATTTCCTGACACTGGGTCGTGAACCTCTACCACTCCAGTATTAATGACATGGGAGGAAATTATGTTTGGATTAGCACTGGGGTTATTCTCATGGAGTAGCACGGTTCTCACTGCGGTGCATGAAGCCAAAATGACCACACACCTCGCCCTAATGTACAATAGGAGGAACAGGGGAGTGTTGGCATAAATAAACTGCTCCATCCACAAAGAGCGGAGGAGGAGGAGGAGGGGGACAAGAAGAGGTATGTTTAAGATAAACACATGTTCAGCAGACAACAGGGGGAGGGGAATAGGGGTTTGGTGTTTAGGGTATCCAATCTGTGGAATTATTGGAAACTAATTTGTGTTGACACTTGCCACAAATGAGTCTGAAGCTGTTAAAGTTAACTTGAGGTGTTCTGCAGAGCTGAGTGATTGCTCTTGTTGTCTATTTGTGCGTCTCACACCTACCTCTTTGTCAATTTTCAAAAGCTTCTTCACAGCCACTTCCTTGTCCTGGGATATCCAGAGGGCTCTGTAGACGCTCCCAAAACTTCCTCCTCCACAGTTTTCATAGAAGAGCAGGTCCTCATGCTTTATCTGCACAAACGACGAGCCAGGGGACGACATGGCATACTGACTCGCACACTCACAAACACACACACACACACACACACAAACACACGCACACACACTCCAAAAAAGCACACTCGGTCAAACCTCCACCACTGCCCCCCCCAAAAAAGTATATCAGCACAAAGCCAGTGAAGACTAAAAAATACACAGAGGCGGAGTAGTTTCCTCCACAGGGTCGGAATGGATGTTGTCAGTCAGCAGAACAGACTGTCAGAGAGCAGAAACTAGAAAGTGCTGGAAAGAGAGAGAGAAGTTTGTTCCCTGTGACTCAGTAAGTTGAAGGCAAAGCCCCACTGTCACTACTAGAGGAGGTATTACATTGCCTGGTAGTGGTGGTCCAGTGTAACTACAGCACACAGGACGATCACACACACAGTAAGTGCACGAAAATGAAGAGGATGTGAGTGTTTGAGTGTGTGTAAGGTCTGCAGTCAGTGTGTGCAGTCAGCCTGTAGCAGACACACTGTTCAAATATGGTCAGTGGCATCCAGGGCATTCCTTCTTCCTGGCTAACTGTGGCTATATAAAGCTCACACACACACACACACACACACACACACACACACACACAAACACAAGGACAGTGTTCTACAGCTCTGGCCTACAGCATGTCAGGCATAGTAAATCAGTTAGCAATGAGTGTGACTGCTACAGACACCTAAATCCATCTCTCACACATGCTGCATCTAAAAACACACGCTCACTAGAGAAGCCGGGTGAGTGTTACTCAACCTGACAGGAATGACCCACTGACATCATCAAGAAGTATAGTGGTGTTGACATCATGGAGTAGAGACAGGTGAGATCAGAGATGGGAAGCAGGGACACTTCTCAGTTGTTAATACTAATCAAGTCACTAAGTAAGTAGAACATGACTAAAAGGCTGCTCGCAGATCCCAGAAGTCAGTGAATCATGACGCCCCCAAAAGTTCAGACATGTTAGATGGGTTAAACATCACTATGGTGCGTTCAGGAAGTTGGGTCTACCTCCAATTCATGAAGAATGTTTCACTGGGGAGTGGGAATGGATTAAGCAGAAATACTCGGATTATTTACTTAACATATAAAGATCCAGAGCTACTGTTGTGGTTTTTTCCTATATTATTCAATTTTCTAAATGGATTTCTGAACAATTATTATAATATTATCCTCTGTATTTCATATTTTTCAGTATAAATCATGTATTTTCCTAATTAAACTCACTGATCATGTAGATGTTGATAAAAGCTCAGATTAAAGTTGAGGGTTATTATATTAGAAACAGAGAAAAAGTGACCTTTTACTAAAACTGAATATAAACAAAGTGTCTCCATCCATCCACTGTCATTTGTCGAACTGCGTGGGTTTTACTGGTGAATCAGTTTTCTAAAAGATGACAGTGTTTACACGTCGTCGACCTCTGAACATCCAAATGGGTTATATCTGATGACCATGAAACGATGACAAACTGTATTTTACACCATTGATTAAAGAGGTTGGGTTAAAGGTCAGTGTGTAAGAACTGATGTGGTCTATTAACAAAGGGAAAGAAAACATTCACAACAGTTATATTCAAATTAAGATGAGAATAATGTTTTCATTATGTTGGAATGAGTCATTTAGTCCATCACTTTGTGCTACTTTTACTTATTGTTACTATTTTATATCGAGTGTTTGTTATGCGGCTCATCCAGGGTGTACCCCGCCTTCCGTCGTAGTTGCTGAGATAGGCTCCAGCCCCCCCCCCCCCCTAAATCAAGTCCTGGAAGTACACAGATGACCACCAAAAACATCCCAGATTACAGGTAATACACCAAAATATACTCATGGTATGTTGGAGGTGATGATCGGGGGTGATTATTTTTGAATGTGATAGAACAAATCTCACATATTGTGCCTATTATAAATATACAGACAGATCTTACAAGTGAAGGAACCCAAGTTCTAGCAACAGAAAGTAGATATAATTAGATATGATATAAATGTATCTCTGTTGTAACATGTTATTGTTGCACCTGGTATTCAGTTTGTGCAACTTTAAATCCAGTTTTATAGACATGGACGCAAGATAGGTATGAGAAGTATTCACACATTAATGGAAAACAGAGTTCTTGTGTAGACTACACCCTAAGACAAAACGCTACAAAGCCAAAAAGGTTGTAAATCCCTGGGATAACTTCAACACTGAGTTGTATTTTTAAAAAGGTGTGATACTGTGTAAAATACTCACCTTTAAAAGAGAATAATGAATCAAGTCAAATGAATGCAGGTGATCAAAAATAAGGTATAAAGTCACGTAAAATAAAAGCAATCAAGTAAAGTACAACAAAAACAACTTATTTAAATGTACTTGGATACATTCCTTCACCACCAGTAGGAAAAATCAATTCTGCAAGTGTTTAGTTTAGTATAAGATGAGGGTCATGCCAGAGGAAAGGTCACCAGGTTCATCCCAACATTTAACTCTAAAGCTTCCTCCTCTAAGAACAGTCACATGTTCACCTTTGACGAACATAGATCTAAAAAACGCCATCAAAACACCAGCAATGTTAAATTAGCTATTTTATTTACAAGGCGGACTACACATACAGTACAGTTACAGGCTGCTGGGAGGAAGCAGCCTCACGGCAGTTCTCGACACACATCATCATCACGTCAAAAAGCTCCTGAGATCAAAGGAAAATGAATGACACATGTCAAGAGCACACCCAAAATCTACATCCACATATACAACATTACATGGACTGAAGGAATGACAAGATATCCCCTCAAAGTAAGTTATAATACCATTAGATTTTTAAGGACCAGTGATTCTGGAGGAGTACAGTTTGTTTTTTGGTTATGTGACTGACCTCATTTAATTATCTACAATGATTCAGTATTTTCAGGTTCCAATGCAATAATAATGCACAGGAGCATTTTATAACAAGGTACACATATTCACCATTAAAGGTTTGATCTAGCAGCCATGTTGCACATTGACTCTTTATTAGAGCCAGTTATATGTTTTGTCCATTTTGGGACATCAATCCTTGGAACATTGTTGGTAGTAAAACACAGTAATACGTGATCCTTTCATTTAAGTGTAAAAAAAGAGTAGAATCATCTTTATCGTGGACTGTATATAGAGATGGACAATGGAAATTTGAAGACAAAATGTCCCCTTGGTCACAATATAGTTCTTCAGTACACATTCAATAAATTTTGCTAATGGTTAATTCACTTTTTTTTGGGTACATGTTTCTGAAAAGATTTTACGAGTTTGATTTTAATAAGGATTTGATGTTTTGACAGTTTGCTCACCAATATGCCGTCCCTGCGTCTTTAATGTGCTCTAAATTGTGTTAATGGGCAACACGGCACCCATGAACACTGGAGTAAAAAAAAAAAAGGAAACGGTACCATTTCCACATATGATGTTTGAGTGTGCGAAATATAATTTTATAAGTCAAAGCCAGAGTTGGTTGTAAAACTGTTGAATCAGACTGTGAATATATGTAAAGAAAAAGACTACACACCTGAGTGTCGTCTTAACATGTCTCTCCACAGTCTGTTCACATTCACTGAAGGTGTCTGTGCAGGATCAACATGACCTGATCATGTTTAAAAACATGTTCACCTAACTTTTAAAGATCAAGGTGAAAAACACACGTAATGGACATTTGAGTGTTACTGATATGTATCACATGTAATGACAGATGCAGATGCACTGAGCCCTTTAACACAAAACTTAATGTTCATTTACGATATTTACAACAAACAATGATTTCCTTGATTTGTAAGATTATGTGTTGAAATTACAAACATCATATGTGTAAATTGTGGCACAGTCCAAACAGGAGGAGGTGGGACTTCGCATTTAGTCTGTGACAGTTACTGTAAAAACATGACAGTGTAACTTTGTGGATGTGAAGGACAATATTCCCCTTTTTAGATGTAACTGGCTCATTCTAAGGCAACAAAAACACGAGTCATATTTTCATGGAATTATACACCAAATATTTAATTTCTTGACTAGATTGCCTAAATCCCTTTAACTAGTTGCTTACTAGGATACATATTAGTAGCATAATTCCAAAACTAGCCTTTACAAAGCTCTTAATCATATCATATTCTGCAACTACTGAGTCACTGACAGTTTTCCTTCAAAAGTGTCTAATTAATGCTTATTAATAGCAAGTACTGAAGGTCTTAGATATTCATTTTATTCTAATGACTATCCTCTTTATGTTCTTTTCATTGTTTTCATCAAGTCTTGTTACATCTTTTACATTTTGTGTCATTTATGTTGCGTTTATTTTCTTACATCTTATGGTTGTGAACATTACTCATGACTTTTTGGTGACCCAATCAAAACAGCTCTATAACCTCTGACTTTAGGAAAAGCAGGAACAGAACATATATTTTAACCGCACTTTTCTCTTTTGTTTGATTTTAATTGATTGTTATTTATGTTTTAATTGTAATTGTATGTTTTTATCTTGTCTCTTTTCCATGTTTGTAAAGTACTGTGAATCGCCCTGTGTATACTATACTATACAAATAAATCTGCCTTGCCTTTGCCTTTCCATGTATTAAGACGTAGAACCACATTGTAATCTCCATGCTCCATCCTTAACAAAGCATTGCAATATCATAATTCATGTATAAGAACCTTTTTACTATCAGTAAGAAGTAATTCAGTAGTTATTCATGCAGAATTGGGCTTTAATAAGGGCTTTATAATGACTAATATGTGTAAATAAGCAGCTATTTAATGAGGAATATGTGCACCTTAATATAAAGCATTAAATGAAACAATACTTGAGCATCATGACTCTTTGTAATACCATTAGGTTTAATTCAGCTAATACTATTAAATAGTTTCGGAAGTGTCTGACTAGCTGATGGACGCTAATACTCACCTAAAGGACATCAAATCCTAAAGATTTTCATTAACTTGGATATATTCATAAAGATTAATGAAAAATAAGTACTTTCATATTGAGCTGTATATATTCAACGAAGTCTAGATTACAACAGTTTGGAGGGATTTCTGCGGTGTCTATGAGTATGACGATCAGGAGAGTAAAGTTTGTTTTACAGAAGTAGAATATTGTAAACTACGGCTTGTTTTGGGGGTCGTACAACATTACAGGGCACTCAGATAGAAATCCACTGTATAGAACACAGAGCCTATGAAGTTCAGTCATGCAGGATATTGAATCAAGTTCTATACATTACAGTTCTATCTAACAGGTCCCAAACAGCAACAACTAGTACAGTATTAGTCTGGGGCTGAGACACAGCGACAACAGCAGCAGAACAATGTCTGTCTGTCCGGGAAATAGAGGCTTTAATGGCACAGTACGAGTCCTTGATTTGAAGTCTGGAATAGTCACTGTGAATTGCTACCGAACATCCAGTGGTGTTGAGTTATTTTTATCCAGGTAATGTGTGGTTGTTTTATGCTAATGTCACACAGAATGTGACGGTGGTGGAAGATACGTGGCTCACGTCCGTCGAGGCTCCATCCTGTAGGAGAGCTGCGTCAGTGCCCTCTGGTTGTCGATCACGCAGAGCTTCCTGACGTAACCGCGCACCTCTGCTTGGTTCTTATTGGGCTGGCATATGTCAGGATCTAAAGCAGATAGTGGTGATTTAATAAAATAAAAAATAGACCGGTGGAAACAGGTTGCACAGAGAAAAACGGTGTGACCATTATAGAAGTTAGAAAGAATGCTGATGACAGTGTGTGCAGACTTACTGAACGGTTGGCTTCTACAGTGCCTCACTTGTCGAATCGTGTTGGCTATAATACGCTGATGAGATAAGGATTACAAGCAATATTTAAGTAGGTAAGTACAATGCAAATTATATAGCAGTGGAGTAACAGCTACACAAATAAAAGTAGCATATCTATACAAAAAAATACACAAATACTAATAATTAAAACATCCGTTATAAGGAAACTAATCAGAAATATTATTTAAAACTTGTTAAAAAAACAACTATATAAAACATACTACATCTGAGAGATGGTAGCTACTCACCATTTTCTCAAAGTTGACCATATTATCAATGAACGTCTTGTTTCCCTCATGTGTAAACGTCATATCTGTTAAGAAATTAGTGGCATTTAATAGCAGCCATAATGCAACCACAGCTCATCTTTGTGCATTCCCCAATAATTTCATAGATGACAATATAAATCTACTGTAAATAATATGTACATACACATATAATTAATAGACTGGATCTCTGCACACATCTACGTAGTAATTAATATTTATCTGAACTATTCTCAACCCATTGTTGTCCTTGTCTTTAGTTTAATGTTTGTTTATATTAGGACTATGTTTAAGTGTGTTTGGGTTTATGTTGAAATTGTACATCATGAGCAAAGAAAAACCAAAGCCAAATTCCTTGGCTTTGGTTCCTCCACAATAAAGGTGATTCTGATTCTGAATTACATCCATTCAATATAACTGACCCCTACAGCAGCACATTATGACTCTGATTTGCAATTAAAAATGGCACATATATCTTGACTTCTTTAGATCAAAAACAGACTGTAATTCATCACATTGACTAAAAACTACAACTTTTACTCTTACCACGCTTTACCTTTATATTAACATCTAATAAAATAAAATCAAACCTGGACTGTGTCTGGCATTCTGGATCTAGTTTTGTTTTTTATTAAATAACAGCACAAAGCTTTATCTATGTTTAAACACAAGACTTGGATGCAACATTTCACTTTAACTATTGGTCACACTTCTTAGCTTAGAGCGTAGTCATATATGATTAACCTGATACAATAATTGCCTAAGTCATATTTTTGGTCAAACTACGACATCTACATAAAATAAAGGAGCTATGTTATTCTATGAGAGTAAAGTTATGCAGGTATCACAAAAACATGACTTGGGCAATTATGCTACGAAGCTAATAATATGAATAAACTGGATGTTACTGATGGAAAGACATGGGGAAAATGCAACTTGATTTCATCCAAAGTTCTCCACGGATGTGAATCATCAGATCTCACCATCCCTAATATACACATTCCCCAGATGAGTCATACCTTTGAGGAGGAGGGGCATAAAGGGGATGATTGGCGGCTCCAATTTGGTAACAGTAAGACGATAGGACCGGTGGTTTCTAGATGGGTCCTGAAAATTCACATATCAAGTTGCTTAATCATTAATTAAAATGATGTGTTATAAATAGAGCTCAAAATCCAACTTACCATCATGCTCTCAAACTCAGCATAGAACTTCTTAAACTTGGTGGGGAGTTTCTGTCGGTAAAAGCAAAACGTCATCACAGTGACAAAAAAAACAAAAATGCAGAGACATAAATAAATGCTTCACTCAGACATTTTTTATTTACCTCCCATGTCTGGCTCAGTCTGCTGACAGCAGGGTTACTCATCCCCATGATGATAGCAAAGAAAGAATTCAGGTTCTTAAATTCCCGACAACTAGAGGCAGAAATGCACAAGGAAAAAAGAAGAAATGTAAGTGTATAAGTGCCTCAAAAATAAGAGTGTATTCTACCAACAGTACATGAATAAAAAAAAGTCTTTTAAGGTACAAACACAAACTAAGGTTCTTATGGTTAACAACAATTTGGAAAAAGCAGAGATTGAGTGTTTTCTTCTGCTCAATGACATAAACACACTGATTCATTTCAGGGCGGTTTATTTATATGTTGAATGTCTGGAAATGTCCTTGTGTTTTGTCTTTTAAAAGGATCATATTTATCTAAATCCACTTTTATTAGTCTTTGGTTCATTTATTTCTGTATTTGGACCCTAATAGTTCAAAACTCTGAATTTGAACCATGCAGTTGCTCCAAAGCTATGTTTATATTCATTTTTGCAAAAACTGAGTGGATTTCTACAACTCGTTTGAATTCCTGCTTAATTTATTGCATTTTATAACTAGTTACGTCACAATATTTGCACATATACGGTCAAGACTTTCAAGACATTTCTCCCAGTACGACATAATTGTTTATCTGCAGCAGTGGTTGTAGTAAAAACTGAAAATATGTCCAAACTTTGAGCCAGTTACCTAAAATGTTCAGTTGTTGGTTGTATTAACGAACACAAGTGGCTGAACGGGACAGAGCAGCACAGTTAACAACCTGGAGGGGGGCGGGACATGATGTGGCTCATTTGCTTTTAAAGGGCCAGCGCTCAATGACACCAGAAAACAACCTTTCTGGTGTCATTACTCAGAAATAGGGTTGAAGATGAACCTGTGGAGTTGAATTAATGAAGAATTCAGACCCAAGCAGAGCATTTACAGTTTATGTAGACCAAAGGGAAATGTTTGAAAATGTATAATTCCATTAAAAAAAAAGATAAATATCACTCCTTTAACATCTGGGGAACACCTTTTATAGTTTTATAGTCTTTTGTGCAGGTTTATTCATCAATCCTACATGTAAACCTTTTTGAAAATGTTGAGATGTTACAACACAATAGATTTTTTGACCTGTGAAACTGTGGCCCCTCACAAATATCCCAAAAAGAGACTAAAACTGACAATGAAAACTGAAGGAAAATCCATACTTCACACACGCAGGCTCGTTTGAATGAAATAAAAATAAAAAGTAAGGAAAACTGCAGTAGTATTCAGCCTTAAATCAACCTTGGTTCATGCCAGTATAAATGTGGTGTGATTCTACTCACTGTGCTGCTATCTTAATGAACTTCTTGAGGAGCTGAACTCTCTTGCTCAGTTGTCCACATAGACACACCTCAGTAACCACCCACAGCTGGACCTGGTTGAATCTCCGAAGGAAAAGGTCCAGGTTAGCGGTGGTCCTTCTGAAGCTCTGCCGGCCAAACGTGTGGTAGAGCAACTCGTGCTGAGGAAAAGAAGGGTGGAAATACCATCACTGAATGTCATACATGCTCCAATCTTTCCTGTTTATTTTTCTAATGCTCGCCTATGCAGTGTGGATGCATGTGCTGTGTCTGCGGTACCTCATGGACACAGCTAAAGAGCTCCCAGTCAAACATGGTCATTTGATAAGCTAGGTCCTTAGAGCTCATCAACTCAAATGTTGACATAGAGCCTGCAGAGGGACCCTCCTGGTCTGGAAGAGGAGTCTGAAGCAACAGAAACATGGAGAAGAGGTTAATTTGCATCAAACAAATCAGTACATATTAAAATGAATATACATTTACACATGCATTTTTTTAACTTCATTTTTTACTTAGTTTTGCTAATACAAATATACAAGGCATTTTACATCAAACATCCCTATTTGACATATATGAAAAAAATATGGATATCTGCAGTAGATATTGATTACAATTAGTCATGAATAAACCAAAAAACGAAAGGAAAAGAAAAAAAAACATACATGTAGAGTTACACTATAGAGTTGAATTTGAATTTGAATTCCCTCATGTTTGTCAATTTTCATTCTGCATAAACGAGGTGCTGGTTATAGCTGCGGACGTCAGTTCAACTGTATCTGTATTATCATGTTTGTCTGTGTTTAATGTATCTTGATCAGTTGTAACTGGAATGTAAATTGCTCAGAAATAAGATAAATAAAGCACATCATCATCATCATCATCATCATCATGTACACATCTAAATGCTTATTGCATTAAAAGGTTAATCTTGAAACTCTGAATTCTAAGTGCATAAGTAATTTGCTCCATCTGATAGATTTTCCTCACTTTCTCAATCTAAATGTTACAGTTTGAAAATTCAAGTTTCAACCACTTGATAATGATGCATTTTATGGCTGCCATTAGTTTAAAAAAAAAAAAAAAAAAGGTAATATCAGTTATTTCCCTCTAGATTTTTGGGATTCTTTAGAAAATGTCTAGTTGAAAACTGTGTTCACAGGGGCAAATACATCATCCCAGAAATATCTGCCCTCAAGACACATCCATAATATGTGGGTATGGCTCCCCAAATAAACCCCACAACTTCACAGGTATTGGGTTTCACGGTTCATTTTTGAAATTAACTCCGGTGTCCTGAACAATGTTGAAACAAATTTCCATTTGAACTCTCTCCATGAAGTAGAATTAGTGACCATATGGGATTCAGAGCGTATATCTGCCCATACATCACCTGGTATGTATGTGGTAATTTCCTTGAAGTGTTATTCATTGTAAAGTTTGAAAGTACTTGGGACACGTGCAGTTTTGAGGGAGGTGCTGTATACAATCTGCTGGAAAATACCCCTTAATACATCAATAATTACTGCTCAGAAATGAAAATCTTTTTGCCTTTTTACCCTTTTCTATATATAATTACAACAGAAGCTAATGTACTGCAACTTCATGTGATAAAAGTGTAAAACATTCATCTCCTACCAAACCGTTGAGCTGGTCTCGAGGACATGCAAACAATCGTCCGTTGATGCTCAGAGTGGAAAACACTGACACATCATTAGGTTTTAGGATTTCTTTTTCTGCAACAAAAATGTATATATTTCTTATTATTTATACATTTGTTAATGTAACAGCTTTAAAATACTGTGAAAAATATAGCCATATACATATAGTGTACAGATCCAATAGATGTTGCAGTGTGTACACATAATATTTTAGTTTATTTTACTCTGGTTTATGCATTGTAGAACATAATTTATTAAATGATTATTATGGGTAGGACTGATATAGTAATATGTTAGTGTGGTGGCAGTTTCTCTGGTAATAATGACCAGGAAATTGTCGTTCTGTATTTCTATTCTTGGACATTTGATCCACCTTTCATTCTTTGATGAACAAGTAATCAGGAGTGTTTTTGGATTTATGGACTGTTTATGCTTTATGTTGAATGTCTGGTGACTTATTACGTTTTCTCATTCAACATCTTGGCATCACATTCTGTATTTTCACTTAGTTGTCACAGTCTGATAGTCCATAAATAAACTCAATCTTCCATTTGTGTTACGTGAGTCGATTTACTCATTTCTAATAGTCCATAAATTATAGATTATGAACTCCAATGTAGAAGAATTTGAGCTGCTTGATGGCTTCTTTAACAGCGTTCTTACCTCCAGCAGAGTTGAGGTGGACCAGTAGGAGCTCGTCACTGGTGCCAAGTTTGTCTGCCACAGCACTGATCACTTCCCTTCCTGTCGCAGCTACAGCAACCCGGATGGTGGTATATGTGTGATCACTGCAGTACACCTTCAACAAGACTAGACACACATACAAGAAGTTAAACACAATAATACAGTAGGTGAGGATACTGTCAGATTAGAGTATGATCATCTAGCTAACAGTTATGAGGAACCACATTAACTTACTGTCATCTTGATTCCTAATGGGCTGTTTCTTCTGAAGCCTTTCCTCTCCGTTGCTGAACTGTCGTATTAGAGTCTTCTGTTGAATTATAAGATGCAGCACGTGGTCAGTGTATATGTAACTATAAAGCCATGTGTAATGGACCATAACATTTTACACAGCCAAAAAACAAACAAAAAGTCATATTGAATTCATTCATTTTCTGAAACAGCTCGGGCTCACAGGGGTCACTTCGAGTCTATCCAAGCTACTTAAGGGTGAAGGTGGGGTACACCCAGGACATGTCACCAGTTCATCGCTCCTCATGTTGAATTAACTAAGCAAATTGGTAAGATTTTGCTGCATTGATTAAAATCTTCTTTAACTGATGCAGTGAGGAGCTTCTCATTTCTTAAACAACCATCACATTCATTGAAAACATAAAGAATGGACTGTTTTTCAGTTTAAAAAAAAAAAAAAAAGGTCATGTGGTCGGATGAGTCCAGATTGACCTTGTTCCAGAGTGATGGTCCATTAGGGTTAAATGGGAAGTGATTGCCCATCATGCCTAGTGCCTAGAGTAGAAGTCTGTGGGGTTAATACATCTGGCCTAATTTCTACAACATAATAAATGTTGAATATGAAGGTGAAAGTGAATATGTGCTGTAATCAAAGCTAAAAAAGAAGGAAGTGTGAGGCTTATTTTCCAGCCAGGCTGTGTATAAGATACAGCAGATTAGACCCACCTTTTTTATGGATTTGGCTTCTTCTGAACTGCAAAGAGCAGAATCAAAAACACTGTTCAGTAAGTTGAACTGAAAAACCTTTGAGCACAGAGTATCATGGATTAAAGTTTAACTGCTTTGAAACTTACTGTAATTTCACTATTTTCTCCAGGTCGGGAACCAAGTCTTTCAGAGCTCTGAGCATCCGGGAATCATTGGATAAACTCCCATACAACTCCTATAAAGATGAAGGACCAGACTGAGATTCATATCATGTGTGAATCCCCAGGAATATTACTATATGTGTCAGCATCTTGAAGATCAGTCTCCAATACCCACCTCCAGGAAAGAAACTGTAGCGGGCTCCTCTTGTATCAGGTATGTGTGTACGCTGGCCCAGCGGAGGGACAGAATGAGGGCCCTCCTCTTACTGTTGACCGCATATTCCAACCTCTCCTGCTCTGACCCAGGCGGAGATGCAGCATGGTAGGTGCACACAGGGTTAAAGATAAACACAGACTGATGCAAGTGTACAAAGAGGCAGTGATATCTGATGGTGTTATACCGCAGTGCTCCAAATATGGACCAGCAAAGCAGAAATCACATAATCTCATTGCTGAATTCCGATGTGCCTTGAGTTACAGACGCTGCAATGACTGCTCAATGCTGACTAGACTGCACTTTTAAAGCCTATGCTGAGCTGGGGAAAAGGACAGGACATTTAAGTATCCTGCTCCATTAGCTTGGAAGCACTCATCTCAAATGTAGGGAGTTGGTCTCACTGGAAGCAACTGACTCTCAAGCAAGTGTATCAGGCTGTGGTTATTTGGCCTATGACTCCTATTCACACTCAAGTTAATGGTTTGTGCTTGCAGCTCATTTTTATCTTTCAGTAAGTTGTTATGTCTATTCCCTGGATCTACAAATGTACTTCTTGTCTAAAACTTTGTTAATAACATTCATTCATTTTCAACTGCTTAGTCCCTTACGTGGTCGGGGGGGGCTGAAGCCTATCTCAGCAACTATGGGCGGAAGGCGGGGTATACCCTGGATAAACTGCGAGTTCATCGCAGGTTAATAACATAGAAGTAAAAAAAAACCAAAAAAAACCCTTAAGGGTCGCATTAACTTCATTACTTTAAATATGTATATTACTGGCAATTTAAGTTTTCTTCCTGCCTCACCAGATCCTTAAATTATTTGAATTCACTAAAGGTAATGTCACCTGATATTAAAAACTATGCTGAATCTGAATCTGTTAATCTGTGCTATCAACTACACATGTTTGTCTGTTTAAACTGTAACTGTACAAATCAAGAAAGTTGCAGTTTGTGGTAAAGATAGTACAGTCCGATCTTGTTTTGGGTGAAGCAGCTAAGTGGACTGCATCAGTATACATCACCAACACTAAAATGGCCATCATTCGGCATATGTCACATTGTTTCTAGACAGGGAGGTGAAAAAATATTTTAAAAAAGGTAAATGTCACAGAGACACCTTCAGTAACTGGAAAAAGGTTACAATGATGTCACTTCCACACGTGGCTGTGTAATCTTTCTATTTATGTATTTTCAGTCTGATACTTCCAAGTTTTTTTTAATTGACATGCAAAATTATATTTTTAAGTGTTAAACAAGATTAAAAATGACTTATTTCTCACCCTTTACTGTATATAGAATTCACCTTTTTTTTTTTTTTTTTTTTTACTAAATGACGTCCCATGGGGCAGAACCAGAAAGGGCAGAACATCACCTTTATATGCTCACAGAAATAAAACCATGTGTTCCTCCAAGGTTAAACACCACATTTCATGTATATATGATATTCTTTTAGAGATTTGACCTTAGAATTAAAAACAGCCTTCTATCTTATTCAGCGGTATTTAGCAGAGAGGATGTCAGTCTCTCATTAGATGCTATGATGCTACTGTGCTGTGTTTTTATGTTATGTATAATAATTAGCAAAGAGCTGACTGTGCAACTACAGCCAGGATTTTGAGGTTCAGCAAATACAATGACTCAGCCTATATTGAGCCTTAGTTTTAATGCAGCTCCTCCACACTTACACAACAATGACGTAGACAATAAGAAAAGCGCTTCACAGCTGGGATTACAGCCTGTTATTATGGTGTGAAGGGAAGATGAGCGCTCAGCAGCAGTTCATTAGTGCTGGATGGTCAACTGCTGTTTCAGCTCTTCTAATCAAAAGATGGGGAGTTACACAATCCAAGGTGTAGTCCTTTCACCACTGCTATGGTATGTAGCAAGCAACAGACAGTATCTACGGCAACGGCAAATACAATATTCTGGCTAAATATGGTGACACATCTTGTAAATAGAAGGAGGTAGCGAATGCTGAGAGCACACAGGAAAGGATATTGTGCCATGAGCAGAGGGCACAGCTGGCTGTTTGGCATGAAGACACAATGCATGAGGGCAAAATCATCCACTGCAGGGTCTAAGAGATGAGGAAAAACACAGAGAGAGCAAGAGAGGAAATCACACA
>JAPSES010000030.1:300457-342934 GCA_029822895.1 Maxillicosta whitleyi | reverse complement strand
TGAGCACAGAAAAGACATTTGTGGTTATTTCAGTATAAATGCTGTGTTATATTTGTAAAAATTTCAAGTGCTTCTTTATTGAATGGTAAATAAGATAAACTAAAATGATCAAAATTGATATCAAACTGGTCAAACACTTAATTTCAGTGGGGGTTGAATAATTTCGTGCACAACTGTATGTGATTATGCATATTGATATTACTGTCTATTTTAATTCCATTTATCTCAAAGATTGCTTTTTGCTTTGCTTTTAAAACAATGAGTCATGCTAAAGGGTCCAGCCTCTTTGCCCTGAAATATCTCCTCTCTAACAATATTTTGAGAATGTTTGTGAATATGACTATGTTAAAAATGTAATACAGCTGAACGGCCACAGGAGGGAGACAGTCATCACAGTCAGCATCAACAGGCCCAGTCATATTTTACACCTTCTAAATGAGCAGTTTCTTTTTTCACTCTCATGATCTAAAGCAGTGTTTCCCAACCAGTGTACCATGGCACATTAGTGTGCTGTGAGAAGTCATCAAAGAAAATTATCCAATTTCACCTGATTGGTTCTGTAAGCCCACGGTGTGATACAGATGCATACGACTGAACACAAATGATCCAGTCTATAACAACAGTCTCCTGCTTCCATTTGCAAAATAAAAATAGAAGTGAACTGGCCCCAGTTTGGTACATTCTGTTGATAAAGCCCCCTCAAGAGTGATGCATGGATTAGTGAGTTATCCATGAACCTTAGGTGTCGAGTTGGGGCAGGAGGGATATGCATCCCATAATATACAACAATATACAACAGAGTTCAATCCAGGGGGGCTCAGTCTGATGGATCGCTGGTGCACCCCTCTGAGCTTTCTTGTTCCATTTGAATAAATATACTTTGTGTGACATTTTTGGTTGGTGGTGTGCCTTGTGATTTTTGTAATGTCAAATAATGTGGCATAAAAAACATTGTGAAACACTGATCTAAAGCATTAAGTGCTGACTTTGTGAAAACAGTGAATATAATGTGTGCTTTTAAGATCAGTGTACCCTGAGTATCCGGTTGAAGTCCTCCTTGTCCACACGAAGGAAGTGGCAGTTGTCCTCTCTTAGCACGATGGAAGCAGCACGGGGTGAATCTGTAACCAGGGCCAACTTCCCAAAGTCATCACCCTCATGCAGGGTACAAACCACACCCTGAGGAACAGACATGCATGACTGCACACATGGAAAAACTGGCGTAAAGTAACTAACAGCTCAGAGACAAAAACACAGTGTTCTGGCCTTATGTTAAGCCTTATAGAAATATCATAAAGAACCATGAATGTTCACAAAGGAGATGAATCATCACTGACTGGGGACTGCATGTGTGTGCTTATGTGCATAGAATGTGAGTTTTACAGTACATCTGCCCGTGCAGTGGTTGTGTAGTGTGAATTTGTATCTCCATGCAATCCCTTAAGCTGTTTAATCAGACTGATGAGTCACAGTAAGCCGAGCAGTTTGCCAAAATCCACTGCTGGTGTTTCCCAGCCCCATGGGGCAGCCGCTGCTGGTCTCACTACATTCACAGCCTCACATATTAATCCATTACAGACACATGAAGTATTAGCAAATGAAGCAGAAAAACTAAACAATGCTCATGTTTCAATGAAGCATAAGCATGTAGGTGGACATAAGCCTTCAAGCACACCCGCACCGTACCTTCCCATATATAACCACGTTGACAGAGCCCTTCTGGATGATGTACCATGATGTGCCCTCCTCTCCCTGGTTGAACACTGGAGCACAAACACATAGTATTTAACGGCTGCGTACACATGCAGTACATCACATTCTGCTGACTATGTATACAGAGAAAGATGCATTCTAGCACATAATGTAGACCCACACACGGTTCCAGCTTTTGCATGTGACTCGAAAATCACAACACTCGCCAGTTCCCTCTTCACCTGTAAAATAAAATATACTGTTAGAAAAGGCAGCTCATACAGGATTTAGTTACGCTGCAGAAATATATGAGAGGCCAGTAAAACACACAGATTAAGGTTTTTAAGGATTTAAAGTGACCTGAGAGAATTTACAGTCTGTTATCACAAGAGATTTAGGGTTTAGTTTAATGCGATTTCTTTGGTTTGTAGCAATTTACAGCATATTTGTGTGTTTTAAGCATTAACACAAGTGGAAAAACTTGATTTAGAAGCACCCTGGAGATATTATTAACCACAACATTGTTTCTTGCCTGCTTTTTCTAATCTTGTGTCATCACAAAAAAAAAAAAAAAAAAAAAAAAAGAAATGAAGAAAAAAATAGTTAGTGAAAAAAGCAAGTTAATAACATAGGAATTCCCGCTCTCCTACCCCACTGATATGTATTTTAAATAGACAGAGCATTACAAAAACTACATTTTATAGCAAGAATGGCATCATGGGTAGGCTACAGCATGAATGCTTTTAGGTTAGTGAGTGTATTTGAGTCTGTTGGTGACTGCAGATATCTGACCATCCAGTAAATATGCTTTTACACAGATGTCTTGTTGAAGCAATGACATAAAACCAAATAATAGAGATCTGTTATAAAGCTGTGATACGTTGATAGGCTGCAGTGGTGAAAAGACTGGGAAGACTTTATAAATGAAATAGTTCATGTAACATATGACCAGCAATACTGATATAATATGTTTTATCTGTTCTATTTGTTTATTCTATTTAAAATAAAATACCAATTACTATAAATATCTTAAAAACTCAATATTCCTGTGTTTACACAGGGTTCCTACAGGTTTCTACAAGTTAAATTTAAGAGGTTTTAAGACTAATTCAATGCCTATTTCACTGCCATACTGGCAAAAATGTGCGACTCACAGTTATTGTTATTTAGGAAAATGTATTTATTTGCTCCAACACCTTGATTCCCACCGTTCTGTATCATTTCTTACCAGGGCTGCAATAATTAGTTCCTAATTTCAATATAAATTGTCAGGTTGGAACGGGTAGAACTGAGTTGACGAACGTTATGTTTACATTTAAGCATAATACAGTAAATAACTTTATGGCAACATAACTTAAGACCTACCATAACAAATTTAATACCTTTTAAAGACTTTTTGAGGTATTAAATGCAGATTTGTAAATTCAAGACTTTTTAGGACACTACAGGATCCCTGTTTGCGGCAACTACAACATCTCCCTCTGATCCTCAAATCCACGATTACATGTTCCAGTGAACTGAACCCTGCACTGTCTCTTTAAAAGAAACGTCAAGCAGCTGACTCACAGTGTTGGAGAGGTGAGCTAAGGCCTTGATGTGAAGCAGCTCATCGTAGATGATCTCCAGGTCATCCCCTGTCCTCTGACCAGGCCTACAGACACACAGAGGTTAGTCAGAACAGACTCATCGTGTTGAACGTCACCTCTTATTTTGCTAAAGTCATATTACTGATGATGCACTGTAACGAAAAAGTAAAAAAATAAATTACTTGTTTGTTTTATTTCATTTGTTGATTCTGCGTCTACACACTACACATTTGGTGGGACATTTCTCTGACGTAACAGAAATATAAAAATAATTATTACAAGTTCACTGTGCAATATTTAGTGGGGCGTAGCAGTGAGGTTACAGACTGTCACAGTGGTAACAGAAATGCAAAAGTCTCTCATAACCTTGAACTGCATTTAACTATTCTACGTGATATTAATGCACCTTGTGCTGAAAGTCACCCACAATGAAACAGAAAAGGCTGAACATTTTCATCTGCTGTATAAATCCATGCATCATAGCTAAATTAAACTATATGGTATTGGTTGATAAAGCTGATTCTGAAATAACAAAAATAAAATCATTCCCATTTTCCTGACTTTATAAACTGAAAACATAACTTTTAAAACTACTTTCTATTTCTGCACATGCTGCTTAATCCCCCTAAATATTACACAATAGCTTTTGAATTATGCCTGAAATAATTAGAAACTACTATGATTTTTTAAGTCACTGTGTATACAACTTTTTACTAACGATTTCCTAAGGATCATGCGTAGCAGTGCGTCTGGGCCGATCTGAGCGAGGAAGAGGATGGTCTCCGGCAGCTCTTCCTCACTCTCCCTTTTCTCGTCCTCACTGGGCAAGGGTGTGTCCTCCTCCTCATCATCAAGAAAACGGTAGAACAGGTACTTGTCCTGGAAACCCAGCTCCTGATCCACTGAAGAGCAGACGAGCACACATGGTCAAATATACAAGTATCCAAATATTCAAATGTACCAACTAGAGCTGTCTTCTCATCTTAAAGCTAAATTTCTTCTTTGAAGTGTAAGAAGTCAACATTAAGGATCATCCATATTTTATGCTCATGAACTTCAAAGATTTGTATTGATTTCCACTCTGGGTTGATACTAGTACTGAAACTATCATCAGTGATTCAGACTAAATATGAAAATCAAAAAACTCAAAAAGCAACATATATTTTATAGTTTAGGATGAAACTTTCTCATGCTTTGAGTATATTGTACTTCTAGTTTTTATATTTGAAAACATATACATAGAACATGTACATCATGCATTTGCGATATATTGCATTAAAAAAAATATATAATCAATAATTATATATAAATAAAAGCAAACTCATTCCTGCAGATTGTGTATAACACTTTATGTCAGTTAACTGTTCCATCTTCTTCTTTTTTTTTTAATCATATTTCCATCCAGAGGGTCAATGTGCTGTTTAGCGTCTTCCATCGTTATCGGATGCTTCTGTTGCCTGTCACTACTGAAGCAACTGCCCATTTGTTCATCTGCAGGGCTAATTCTACTTGACAAACTGCCCCAAATGTGTTGCCAGAGATGTTCAGAGTCATTCTGAACTGCAGATGGTTTAATTGTGCTAAATTTTTATATCAGATTAATCATGATGATGGATTAATCCACATTAACACGTTCAATTTGACAGTCCTAATTTTTGATAAAATTTTAGATTTTAAGGGTTTACACTACTGTTCGCTTGTGTAGCAAATATGAATAAGTGAAGATTATACACCATAAAGAGAAATAAAAAAAACAGTAAAGCAAAAGTTTTAGTTACCATGGTTAAGGACGCCTTCTTCGAGCAGCGCCTGCCACATCCCGACAGCGTGGGACCGAGTGAGAACACAGGCGCTCTGCAACACCAGCCAGTCCACCAGCTCTGTACCGACACAGCATTGTCTGCCATAGAAACAGAAACACTCTGTGAGAATGAAATATTTAAGCGACGACATGCTGTATGAAATGTGTAGAAAAAAATCTGTTTGTAAAGCACACACATGAATGCACGTCTACCTGTACGTCTTCAGGTGGTACTTCCTGTCTCGAATCATGTGCGGAGCTCTGGACAGGATGGCATTCCGAAGAACCTTCCCTGCTCTCTGTAGCTTTTCTGAGGGAATCTAGAAAACAGAAAAAATAATGTACAGAATTTTAACATTAACAGGTCTTTTCCACATATATAACACATTATATGGACAAAAAAATATCATTGTTAACATGGGGAGTGGGCCACAACACTGAATAAACAAAAGTCATAATATAGTTTTATTCTGCGATAAATATTATTATGGAAAAGTCATATTTCATTTTAGGGTTAATTTTGTATAGTGTTACCTTTAAAAAATAAATAGTTCAGAATTGCACTTAAAACTGTTTTTTTTTTTATGTTTTACCTATAGATTTCTGAGATATTTGTCACATTCATTCTTCACATAAACAATTTTAAACCACAAGTTATTGAAAGAAAAGTTCACCTTACATTTATCATGATAAATACTGACAACATGTGACATGAATATTTTTACCAGGATAATACCTGGGCATGGGAATCGGAAATCATTTGACATGTGATGTGTCTCAATACTTTTGTATTTTTACAGTACATATATTTACTGAAAATTACAATCTGTGTAAGAGTCAGATAAGTATTTATTTAAACCCCAGATAGCACCTTTTTATATGGGATTGTATAGACAAGAAAAAGTATTTAATCACTGAATATGTGAAAATACTACAAATAATACTCATCGTTGTAGCTGCATGTAAACACAGAGCACATAGAAGCTTGTGTATCCTATACAGATCACACCTGCACCTCAGACACAGAGAAAGAGGGCAGATGTGTGCACATACAAAGCTCCTGTTCAAAACAACAAAGGAAGCCTTACTAATTGACCAGATGGGATCTTTCTTCTACGTGCATACATTAGCTAACATTAGCATAACTACAGAGGATCACATCTGTGAGTCATCACTTGTATCTACTCAGAGAAACACACACCTACAAAATCCATCTTGGCATTCACAAACATGAAAGTATGCAGCGCTACATTATCTGTAGTCCACTGCACCTTCTCTACAATTTTAATAGTATACATAGTGCTTTTCATTTTGTTTGTAAAAAAAAAAAAAAAAAAAGTCCCCTCTGACTGACGTGCGTCATCTACTTCTTACATACAGTTAAATATATTAGTATATTTTACAATATGATTAGAGCCAAATCATACTTCCTGGCTACAGTGTACTGGTCATCAGTTTGGATCATTCTAGTTCAATTTGTGAATCTACCTTGTTGTGAACTTTGTTTGCAGAGTCTGAGTTCATGTTGTCTTTATCTGTGAGTCCTGTAAGAGAAAAAAAATGTTCATTTGAATATAGTTTTACATAACACATCCATTTAATTCCAAAAAATAGAACACGATAAAATGGAAGTTGCGTGTACCTGTATTTAAAGGAGTAATAACGCAAGACATTTGACAAACAAACAAACACATTAAAAAACGTAAATAAAGACATACATTTTAATAAATGGATAGTGAAATGTCAAAAATAAAGAAAAATTGTTTCTTTTAGTTTGTGATCAGATCCTGTCATTTTATTCTCACTTCCAACTATACAGTAACACAGACCCATTCATTCATTGGTGTGTTTGTGTGTCTTTTACTCACTGTCATTGTTGGATCCACTCTCCATGGCTCCATAAGGAGGGGCCAAAAGTCCAGCCAGGCTCTGTCGATATTTCTGCAGGACAGAAAACACACATCAGGCTCCACTACAAACTTAAACACATACACATCTAACAGTTTAATGTATTGTGTGTTAGGCCTCTGCATCTGCATCACACACATTACAAGTGTCCCTTTAAAACAAAGCCCTTTGTACAACCAAGATCATTTACATGCTGAACAACTAACATTATGTAACACACACACGAACAGTAGCAGCAGCATTTAAAACAGGGTTAATGAGAATAGCTGAAGTCACTAAACATGCACAGATGCTGCGCTTACAGCTGTTAAGAACAAATATATTTGCATTGGTAAAACTGAAACACTGAAAAAGTACCATTTCTCTTGTGCAACATTATTACCAAGCAACCCATGGCTTCTGAGGACTGTCAAGAGCACAAGCACTTCCACCGAGAGACAGAGAGAGCATCTGTTTGATCTGGAGACACTCGCCCTGACTGTTTTTCCTTACACACACAAACAAACCCCAACAAAGTCACTGCGCTAAGGACAAACATTAGGAGGAACCACAAGTTCAATTTCATTTTGTGATAAGTCTAATAAAACCAGAGGAAACAAAAGAGAACACACTAGAATGACAAGCTGTATGTTTCCACAGAGTGCACACTGGTACTGTCAAAAAGCCAGACTCACCTGAGGTAACACACTCAACTGCCTAATGCTGCGGGGACTGAATCCCTAGAGAGCTGCCCTCTGCTCCTTTACAACTCACACACACGCCACCGGATAGCATCCTGCTCAAAACAAGACGCTCTCTCTCTCTCTCTCTCTCTTTCTCTTCCTCTCACCCCACTCGCCCTCTTTGTCTCTCACCCTCCCTCTCTCACTGTGATGAAGCCAACAGCCTGACCATTTTCCTTCACAGGTTACCACGGTGATGTGAGTATCTGTATGATCGGGCTACTCCAGGGCAGAGAAGAAGAGAAGAGAGAGGAGAGAGAGAAAGCAGCACAGGGAGGAAGAAAGGAGTAGTGAGGGTTAGGATGGAGAAGGAGGAGGGCATGGGGCGGAGGATGGAGGCTGGCAAAAGACACAACATGTCCAAGGAGAGAGGAAGTAGAGTGGATTAGGGAGGGTGAAAAGGACAGAGGAATAAACTGAGGGAAGAGAACTCACAATACCAGTCAGTCCTGAATGCTTGATATTCTGTACATTCACAATTTGGTTTTCATTCTATTTATGGAAGAGGATTTTTTTTTTTCCTCTCTCATCTTTTCATCAAACGCATGACTGCTGTCTAGTCCACACAAAAATCACACACATTAGACCACTCACACACTGGTGGAAATGAAACACAAAGCTCCTTTTACAACCAACATGAATAAGATTGAAAAAGGACGACCTCAGGCTATGGGTTCTGCTTCATGTCTGTTTTCCTAAAATAGACAGCAGACAGGGAGCCTGAGTGCACTTAGCCCACAAGCAAACACACTACAAGCCCAATAATAGGAGAGCACACACACTTTAATATGTAATTACTGTTGGATCTCACATATGTTCCTGAGATATCCTTCCAGTATTCCAAACTTAATTTCTATTCACACAAAAATAACAGTTACAACTCTTCTTACTGACATCTTTACACAATTTTGTTCCCAAAGTGTTTAGGCTCGTGACGCCATTTTAACGTCACAGATTTCTGGTGACCTTCGACATTCAAAACAGAGACATTTTATTTTTGGAGATGTCTTAGTATAAATCTTTCCATTTTCTGTTTGGTCTGGTTTTCTGACTGCGACTGTGTCAGGGCAGGTTGAAAGCGTGGTAATGCAGGCGGTCACATGACCAAGGTCAATCAAGATATGCTCTCTCAGATACTATATCCTACATTTTATTTGAATTTGACTTTTATTAGGAAAAGTGTGTGGTGTTTTAATTATAATGAAATATATATTGAAACATTAAAAAATATTTTTGTAGTATTTTTTTATTAATTACTGGAAATTTCAGGTGACCCCAAGGTTGAAAAACACTAGACGGTAACTATTGTTCACTGATGCTAAGGGCAAAACTATGGTTATTTTTAGAGATTCTTCTTTACCAACAGACAGTACTCACTCATCTGGTAATTTACACAATATTAAGGCTGCATGGTGAAAGACAAAGAGGAAGTGTGCATATGAGCTCCACAGGTTATTTCTGTTTTTATACATTCCAACTGGACAAAATACAATTTACCAAGTTACCCATTCTTTTGCAGCGTGTTTATCACTCATGTGTTTATCACAGTGAACATGGTTAGCATTTTTCAGTACTCCCGTTTCTTCAGTAGCTACTTTTTTGTTGTGCGAACATCAATTCTGGAAAAGTGTCGGAATATATAACGCATTGAATGTCTTTCACCATCCATCCACTACTACACTGTAAAACCGGAAAATTTAATACAACTCAAAACTTTTGATGTAACTGATTACGTCAAAAGTTTGGAGTACATTAACTATATATTTTAATTAAAGTTAACCTTAAAAGTTTAAATACATTAACTGTATTCTTTAAGTAAAGTTAGGTTTAAAACTAAGAGAATATTAACTGTGTTCTTTGAGTAGTTAGCTTTAAAACTAAGAGTACATAAACTGTATTCATTAACTTAAGATATATTTAATTATGAGTACTCATCAAAATGGCTGCTAACATTTAAAGGCTCAAAGTGTAATATTTTGCTAAATCTAACAAAAATGTATTTCCACAGCATCTTTCAAAACCAGGATTACAAAGTGCTTACAAAACAAAATACTCCAGAATATAAGCACAGTGGATAGCAAAAGAGAACAGTAAAGAACAAAGAGGGAAAAAAAGAATAAAACACACTGATGTAATAAAAATTCAAATGATAAATGACAATTTAGATGAAGCAGAGGCAGTGACTCTGCTGATCTCATACTGAGGTTTTTCAACAGTGTTGGAGCTTGAACAGAAAAAGTACAATCAACCAACTCATTCCCTTCTAACCCCCTCAACGGTGGATGTCACACAATAAAATGGAAAAAAGGCAGAACAGGAAGTCCATTCTGAACTACTGTCAACCCACAATGTATTTTTAAAGGCTGATAATGTGATAATAGTAGTTTGACTGATATCATCCCCCTCAATCCTTCACCAAACAAATCCAGCACTGCCAGGAATTAATCATGTTTGACATTATGAGAGACTGAATAACTGTTGAACTAACCCTCAAGCTTTAAGTAATTAATCAGTGAATCCAGAACTGAACATCTAACTACGAGGCACAGACTTGTGTGCTTTCTTTCTTCAAGGTCAGTATTTACAGTGAAGACACTTCATATAAGCCATCGGTCCAAAGTGTGACCAAAATTAACCAATAATATGTAAGAAGCTGGAACAGGTCTAACTGATACTAAATAGTCTATAAGATACAGTCGTGGAAAAAATTATTAGACCACCTTTGTTTTTCAATTTCTTATTCATTTTAATACCTGGTACAACTAAACTAACATTTGCTTGGACAGATATAATAATAACAACAAAAATAGCTGATAACAGGTTAACTTAACACCTGATATCTAGACCATTTTCTATGTTTTCTTGACAATAACCAAAATCTATTTAGTTCAAACATTGATAACTATGGCATTGTGCTCACAAAAACAGTGCTTTCATTCCATGTTTTCTTTTCTGTCTATTTTAGTCACATGATATTTTGTATTTGATTGCTTAACCATTGTTTTTGATGATTTTTGATTGTCTAATAGTTTTTTCCGTGACTGTGTAAATGGTGTATTCCAAGGTATTATTATCATGACACGTTACCTCTGAAGAAAACATATTATATTCCATTTCTGCAGTTAAATCCTCCTTAACGCCTCAAAAATATTATACTCTGGACGTTTAATGTAGGCAAGATCACGCCGATGGGATTGAAAAATCATACACTCCTTTATCATTGAGTGCAGAACTATATTATACATTTGAAGTCAAGTGTTGTGCCCTTAAGCAAGCCTCAAGGTTGGAGTTTGACATGCTGAAATGACATTTGGCAAGAAAATCACAACTTTGATGTAATCTAACTCAGAGCTCCACGTGGATAGAGAGAGGCGAACAGATGTCTTTCAACAAACTGAAATAAAACATCACAAAACTCTTTTCAAAGTCATGTATGAAACAGTAGAGAAGAACTGAGCTTCATTCTAATCTCAAAGTAAAAATGGAGCTACTTGGATTAAGAGAGAAAACAAAATAACAGATTGTCAAAACAAAGAGCCGAGCAGGTGCATGAAGTCTTTTGGTCTTAACTATGAAGCTACACTAAATTTTCCCAGCACTTGCCAACACTTCCTCCTTGAGAGGGACCCAGTGAATGGACAGCGTAACCTCAACAAGGAGGCCCACAAACAGGCAGCTACTATGATGCCAACTCCAAAACAAGATGCCAAAGCTCAGGCCAAAGCCCTGTAGTCGACTGTTTATTCTTCCAGAGGTCTGCAATACTCTGTTAACAGTGACGTTTAACAACCTGGACACTGGAGTCATGTGTATCTGGGATATATTTATGTTTTATTTTCTTTTTTTTTATCTGTAAAAAAAAAAAATGCTATTTTGATGTACAGTAGGAAAAAGTCATTGGTAAACAACAATGACATTTAATGGAATATAAAGTTATGGGATCAATAATATTAATGTTATTAAATACCTGCAAATTATCTAGCAGAAAAATGTCAAAAATTCAATATTACAGATTTTCCATGTGATGCATGGATTGATCCTTGAAAAACAAAGTGATCAGTAAAGGGTGCTCTCGTGCATCCTAACTGGAAATGTATAATGTAATCTGTGGGTCTGTGTGTTTAGTTAATTTAGGTGTTCTTTGCTTGTATCTTATTCATTGTGGTGCAGGGACTAACACTTAGAAACAATGTGCAATAACAGCAAGAAGAAGAGATAAGGGATTTCTGCACATCTCCAAGCACTCTGGCTGAACTACACATGCATTTATTACTTGGTGTACTCATTCAGTGCATTGCATATTGTTCTATAAAAACTGCACATAATCTAGTGACACAAAATATTACACTGCACATACACATTCTTGGGTTTTCTATTAGTTTACTGTTACTGTATCTCAGATGTACCTTTTCCTTTAAAAGCAGCATCTAACAAAGGAATAAAAGACAGTGTTGAGGTGGAGAGCCCTCTTGTGGTTAAAGCAACAATAACAATAGAACATTATCTGACTGAGTTTTTAAATAAATTCAAGACTTTGTTTATGCACATCATGTGTGGTCCGATGCAGATAATGTTTTATGTAATGATATTATTATTATAGTGACTTAGACTAAACAATATTTTGCTGACTATGATTGGTAAATAAATTTAGATAAATATCTGTAACTGCTCTTTGTGTTCATATTTAATACAGTTTGACAACTTGTAAGGTCTGATACCTGTAAGATATTTTATGTCTGTCTATAGAAACTATAGAGCTGATGCTGGATCATAAACCTCCAGGTCATACACACTGTTTTGTATTGTTTTGTTTTTGCTGTCTCTGTATCTGTGTCTCTTACCTCCCAGAGGCTTTTGAACTCCCTCTGTTCAATGCGCAGCAGTTCACTGGTCTCTCTACTGACAATGGTAGCGTGGCGGGGTGTGTTATCCAGAATGGACTCCCCGAACGCTGTACCAATCCCCAAAGTGCAGATGGTGACAGCATCCTGCACACAAACACAATACACTAAACCACTGAGAATATGTGTGTTAAAGCCAATACAATTCAAGGCCTAGTTAGCTAAGTTGAACCTCATACTCACTCATCATGAGTCGTGTCAATGATGCTGATAAACTAGTCCATTCATACATATGAGTACAGCAGTAAATACACTGGTTTTATATGAACATGCACAGTCATATAGAGCAGACACATTCATATATGGTAATTAATGTTAATAAATTCTTATACAGAGGCAGTTTTCTGTATGGAAAACCTCTGTGGGTGTTTGTTGGGCTTGAGGAAACACATGTCTATGCATACTGACCGCTGATTATAAGAAATATACTGCAAACTGTGGAAAATTTTCAGCTGGTCAAACTGACATTTCAAATATAGCTACAGAAACTAGGTCACCAATGGCACTTGAGGGCCACATACAGTACATGAAAAGGACATTTTACACTGAACAGGCGTCTTATCGCTGTCTTTCATTGGGAGCAAATCCTCTGTATGTTCAGTAAAGCCCTTTTCCACTTTCTCTCATAAAGGGTATCATGTGTAGCATAAGCGTAGGTCTCCGAGGAGTTGTTTTCTGTGGCGTTGTGGCAAACTGAGGCATTGAGATATGAACTAATGTGCTAGAACAATGTCAGTGTTGATGTAAATGGTAGGAGACAATGAGCAGAAAGGGCACATGGAGTGCAGCATGGATTACAGAGGAGGTTATTAAACAAATATTTAAAAGAGATTCATTTGGAAACAGAACAGCAGACTTAAAAAAAAAAAAAATAAGCCAAATTCAAAATATAATGAACAGTTAGTTCAGATGTGAATCTTACTTGGTGGTTGGCAGTTTCTGACACTTTGACATCCAGGGAACCAGACAGGACAGCATACCAGCTGGTGCCTATATCGCCTTGACGAAACACTGCGGAAACGACAATAGATGTGTCAGAATCTAAACACATAGTATGTAATATCTGCCACAAGGGGTCTCCCACTCAAAACAATAACAAAAGTTTGATCACAAAATTCTGGTGTGAATTCATGTTTATACACAAAGTAATGGACTTTAAAGACATATATTCATGTTATGTAATTTGTAATAAATTATCAACAACACTGACAATTTTAACAACAATAGTAAAGATACTCATATAATAAAACTAATTATAATATTAATGCTACAACCACTACTAATAATATACACTGTTGTCCACAAAGTTAGAATATAATATTTTTGCCTCTTCTCATGAAATTATTATGCAAATATGATTCATTCATGATAGATAACATGTAACTGGGGCTCTGGATGTAAAGATTCAGCCTGGTCAAATGTGATTATTGAAGTGCATAGACTGGAATAAGAAGACATATGTGTTTGGAAACAAAATTATTACAATTTTACAGGCAGTAGTGTTTCATAATATATGTTACTACTACTACGATTAAGATTATGACTACATTTAATTGGTGATTTGCATAAGACACTGATTGCAACTTATAAACTAGATAAATATTAAAATACAAGAATAAATTAGCTCTCTACCACATAACTGTGTTGGACATAATGTATGTAATATTGTATTACTGGTATTGTGTATATGTATATTGTGAGTGATATACTGCAATATTATTGTTGTTACTATGTAATTTTGTGACCCTGTATTTAGACAAATCAGTTTTTGCTTCCCCTTAAAGAACAGGCGACACTAATGACACAGAAACAAATGAAACTGAAGTAATACTTCGACTATTCTTGGAACATTTGATATAAACAACATAGACAAATTACCAAAATATATGACATATGTAGATCGAGTAATTTTTAGATATTTTATTGAGAAATTTTTTTTATCCTTAGTTGTTGTAAATACATTGAAATGAAAAGAATGAGCTGATTTAACTGCAAATAAAATACAAAAAATAATAATTATGTAGGACAGGACCAATTGATGTGACATTTTAAGAGGTTAATTTTCATGACAGTGTCAATCGTATCTATTGACTTAAGCATAAAGATAGCACATGATTGTCTGTGTACATACATGTGATGCCTTTCTCCAGGCATTCATAGAAGGCAGTGGCACATATCTGCAGCAGCAGTGGTGGAGGGAACCTCTGGAAGGCTTTGACCTCTCTCAGTCTGGTCAGAATGATGTCCACATCTTCTCCTGAACGCTCTGAAGGCCTGTACAGACAGAATTCATCATTAAAGAAGCCAACACCAGGGGCTTAAAATAATAATAATACAAAAATACTTGCAAACAGCTGTTAATGGGATTAAAAGAAACATGCCCTCTAAGTTAGAATGAACATCCATTGTTTCAGCCTCTCTATACATTTGTTTTTTTTTGCTTCGGTGCTCTGCCTCGTGTCTGCGGCGATAGCAGGAGGGAGCTGCAAGCGTTACTTCTCTGGGCTCCGACCCCCCACAGGGTGTTGTTGTAGGATCTCATTTGTACTGCTGCCATTTTATAATACGCTTAAATCTGAGCACACGCATGCACACTCACACACAAGCACATCATTGTTAGACATTTACTCAGTCACAAGTTTCATCTGAGAGCTTAAACGTTCTGTTTTGTGATACGGTGAAACACTTAAGAGCCAAGACAGTCGTCAGTAACTCACACTGCATTTAGCTCCATTCATTCACTTTTTTGTTTTACTAGTGACTCATCCTCGCACGTGTGCGTGTGTGTGTGTGTGTACGTGTTCATACAGAATGGCTAATGCACTGTGGTCTCGTTCCTCTGTAGACTAGAGGCGGTCTATCCCCTCTCCTCCTCCAACTCCTTCCCCTTCCTCTGCTTCCAGCTCTTTCCCTCTTTTGTCTGCCTCCTCTAAACATTTCTCTAATCTCCATCCATTTTTCTCCACTATCTCACTAGACTCGACGGTTTCTCTCAGGAGCGTGTGCGGCAAGATCAAAAGGAAGACGGCACGCTTTTTTCTTTAAGCTACACATTTTCTTCTCTCCATTAATGGCAAATTCTCCTTTTCCCTCCATCTATTAAGTCCCACCACTAACACATCCACACACTATCCTTCTATTATTATCCCTTTATTCCAGCTTTGCATGCTCACGGGTACAGGCACGACTCTCCTTTACCAAGACACACATATAAAGACAATGCTAAACACACATATTTGTGCCTTTGAGCAGTAAATTGTCCTCTGTGCTGAGGATGGTAGTCCCAGATAAACACAGATTCTGCCTGAAGGTCTGCACTGCACAGCACATCTTCCAAACCCACAACATCTGCCACAGGCTTTGGGCTTTTACAGACCAGTTCATTCTCTCCTTCTGTGTCTTTGTCTCTTTTTTGGCCTGTGACTCATCCTCCCATCAGCCACCTACTGCTTGCGTTGGCCTTTGCAGCTCTGACGGAGCATCATATCCCACTGTAGGCTGGGTTAATGGTTTAGACAGGTGGACTCCCACACACTACAATACAGTCAGACAGGGAGGTTAACTCTTCAAGGTTGAATGGATAATACAAGCGTCACCCTTCACCTATCCGTCTGCTGAAACTGTGAAGATTTGTCAGTTCTAATCCACTGGATTATGGGCTTTCCCCTTGTTCCAAAGGCTGCCATGATAATGAGATTTTTGTTAATGATTAATTGCCCTGCAGATACTTTCAATTAACAATATCATTGTGTTCTTCTGTTCATTTGATACCACTAGCATAATAATGGCCTAGGAATAGTTTAATTATATGCATACAGAGGCCCTTAGGGGTGGGCAATGTAGACAAAATTTGCCATATCTTTAATATAGTCTTCTTTTATTTTTCCCTTCTTTTATTAGGAATTCACTGCTCAGAAAATCCAATTCTGTGTCACATTCACTCCTCTCCGTGGTTATTTGTGTTGCCTTTATGCAAATTTTCTGCCTGCACCCATGTGGAAGAAAGCAAAGTCCTGTCAAAATGATGAAATTGCAGTAAGGAGTATGATTTGCAATCCAGTGATTTAAACAATAATGTGAGAAAATACACATTCCCTATTGCCACATGTTCTATTACATCGTGTCATGTTGCCAATAACATACAGTACAACCAATGAAGAACAACTTGGGCATAACTGATAAATTATAATGACATTTCTGTTGGTCTTTTAGGCTTTGTAAACCAAAATTACACATTGGTGATTTGGCAGAATTTAATTAAAGTATCAATTGAAGACCAGCGAACACACAATTGAACCACTAAACACTTCAAAATTATGTAATTAAAAGAGTGCTGGTGAAATTTCAAAATTATATTTGTGTTCCATCCACTATTTTTATGCAGGTGAATAAAAGATCATTATTAAAGATAATCACAGTTATGATTGCATAATAATTGTGAAGGGCCTACTTGCTCTTTCTCTTCTTCTGTCCTATTCCTGCTCACTCGATGCCTGTCCAGAGGAATCTGCCACCTCGTCAGTGTGAAACGGATGTGACCTGAGAGCTGTTCACCTATCTCACCCTCCCTCCACTCGTCTATCAGTTCTCCTCTCTTTACTTCTCCTTTCTCAGCCTTTTTGCCCTCACTGATGATGCAGCAGAGATCTCAGCTTTCAACCACACATTATGACGCACAAACACACACACACACAAGCAAACACATACACACAGGGGATTTACAAATCATCCAGCATGAGACACTCAAGAGCAAACACAGAGACACCAGAAGGTTCTGCAGATTGTTTTAGGACACATCCATCTGGACAATTCACTATTTCCACACAAATACATCATAGGTTGATTTATGGCCACCAACCAACATGTCAGACAGCTTCAACACAAACAGATTTCCCCGAGCTGGCAGACGAGTACTGTAACAGAAACTCATGAAATTGTATGTACACAGCTCTTTCAACACCCCTCTGCATCGCCACAAACAACCTCAGAACCCATTAAAACACTGAATAATAATAAGCATAAACAGCTACTTGAACAATTGAATGATTTAGCAGTTACTCCAATCTCATCTAGCCTTGACACATGTTCCAATGAATACACATATTCTGGGTGAGACAACAGATGTTACTATTCCTTTTACTTTTTCTTCAGACTTATTGTTAATCTGGAAGTATAAGAGCTAGTCACAATGTTCAGCACTTCCATTTTCCTTCAGTAAATGGACATTAAATCTCAAATGGCATCTGGACTGGTGCTATGTGTGCAGACTGAACCGTATTACCTGCCTGGGGCAACTCTAAACAAAAACAAATACAACCTTATCTCACACACTTCACACCCCCCAAGTAATAAATGTCTTTAGATGGATATAGAGTCGTATCTTAACCTTTGTCTCATTTTCAGCCTCTCACTTAGCCTACTTTCAGTCATCAACATTTACTGAAGATGAAAGCTTCTGAACACACAGACACACACACATCCTCAGCTGGGTATTGATTAAATAAGAGGTGTACAGCTGAAGAGTACTGAGTGCTCTACAACAAGACCCTGTCCAGTCTAATCGTACAGCCCAGAACAGCTCTACAGTCATCAGCTATTATTACATGTGAACTCAGCTGCAACTTGGGCTGGGCATGATATGGAATTATCTTCATAAATCAAACTTTAGCCATATGAAAACTGTGACAAAATCACACTTTATTTCTCCATTGTTACTCAACAAAAATTCTGAATGCAACCTGTTATTTTTTTTATGGCATGTACTATAGATATAAACCAGTACATATATTTTGACTTCAACTCTTGTAGCCAGAAATGCATCCATTCATTTTCTGAACCACTTAGTCCTCGGGATGGTTACAGGGATGCTGGAGCCTAGTATGAAAAAGTGGATGTTGCCAATTACCCCCCTCCAAAAAAAAGGAAAACTCCCACTCACTCTTACATTCACACCTATAAGTGATGTAGACTGAATAACCTATTAGGTGCATGTCTTTGTACGGTGGAAGACAACCCACTCAGACACAGGGAGAATATGCATATTCTACACAAAAAGGCCACCCACGCCACAAATTTACAAATTACATCATAAATTGTTCATAAAATTTCTGGCTGTTACCCAAATCCAGCTGCAAATACAATTTATTCCTTACATTTACATACATCCTACATTAAGAATCAAACATCACTAATCACTAATCAATATTTTTTTTAAATTGATCCATTAACTTTTATTATTCTAATAATTGGTTTGAGCATTTTTAGTAAATGACAAATGAAACTCAAAATCCTGTCATTACAGCTTCTTAAATTAAGTACTTTTTTAAACAATATCTGGTCTAAATAAGACATTTTAGGACATTATATTGTCACCATAATTAGTTTTTTTATTGACAAAATATTTACTTAAATAATCAAACAGATAGAGTGATCAATTATTGAACTGATCATTAGTTGCAGCTCTTGCAGCAACTGATCATTCAATTCCTTTACCTCATCTATAATTAAGAGTTTGATATTCCTCTGATGATGAACTATATTTTCCTTGAGGTATTGGTAGAAAAACATCATCTTGGACAAAAACAATGACTATTCAATGTCTGTTCTTTTGACCAATGGCCACTTATTGGTTATATGAGAGTAGCCATTACTTGCAGCTTTTCTTCAGCGTCTCTCGTAAAAACAAAAGGTATGAGCACATGTTCTTGAATCAAAATGCATCCTGTCTTATTACAGCTGATGATAAGAATACAAGACTCAGGTTGCCAATGGTAACGTGAAGATGTGTCATACTCAGGTTTGTATGAGTGGGTGTATAAGCTGTGGGGTGCAAGTCCTATATAACTGTGAGGTATCATATAATTACTGTATGCCTGCCCTTTCATACTGTTCATTTATTTACAACAAATTACCTCTCCCTCTTGGGCTTAATGTTTTTTTTGGAGGGGTTTTTTGTTTGTTTTTTGCGTAGTATATTCACATGTACAGATCTAATGCTTGTCTAAACACAGCATGCACTAATAACTGCTTCTAAATTAGGAGAGTTGTGCATGTGTAAGGTCTTGATATCGCTGTACAGTCAGTGGCTGCTCAGTAATTCTAACCTTTTCAGTCAAACCAGGGATTTAAGAGCCTCACATGCAGCATTGTGACAAAAAAATGGAGAAACCAGTGCCTTGTGCATCTTCTCCTAATTATTTTAGGGGATAACACAAACATGTACAACAGGAACAGGTTTGGGGAATGTATAACTACTTGACTGAAGCAGACAGACAGAGCAGAAACCAGTCACAGCCCATGCATGCAGTGCAGAGACATCCCAGTGAACCTCGAAGCCACCAACGCCTTTTTGACCGAGGATACAATAACATTGTTTCCAAAAGAAGGATGTACAATGTGATGCAGCAAACCCCCTATCATTACTGTTAAAGGAGTATAAAACAGCAAATATGACAGTCAGCTTTTAAAATCACCCGTTCCACGTTAATATTGCACACTCACACACGCAGAGATCGCCGGTTCCGATTAATCACGTTGACGCGAATGAATGAAAGAGAAAACACACAATCATTGCTGTGGAGATGCGCGGCGTGGAGAGCATCGTGGAGAGCATCAGCACCCACCCACCTTTTATCCAAACAGCAGATCCACTCCGCCGATGGAGACAGATTAGGGGACGTCTGCACCGCGACCATCTTCCCTGGCCGTGTGTCCGTCTGTCCGTGAACGCGTCTCTGCTGCCGGAGGAGGCTTCCCGGTTGTCGGTGGTCGTTAATGAATGTAAGCTCCGGCTGCGCCCCCTCCCCGCCCCTCTGCTCGGAGCTGCCTCTCTCAACCACTGGCTGATGCTGCCTTCATCACGGCATGCAGATGACTAGTGTCACTCTGTGTTAATGGGCTTTTCTGTGGGCAACTGGGAAACAGCAGTTCACTGCACTGGGACACATCACATCATCATCAACAACAACAACAACAACAACAACAACAACAATAATAATAATAATCATAATAATAATCCTATAGCTGAATATGATGATTAGAGGATTACAGGTTTTTTGTGTGCATACAGGCTATGTTTTTGTTTTTTTATTTATTCATTTAATTAATACAATTTTTAACTGTGGACCACAATGACCGGATCAACTGCATTTTTATTAATTATTTAAAACAAACATCAGTGGTTGTTAAAGTGTATTGCCAGGGTAGGTTCAACAGTGTGTTCCTCTGCGATAAACTCATGTGATGCTCTGTTTATAAAGGATATTAACAGAAATTACACTTATTTCATGAAGAAAAACTGCAGTGTTGAACTTTATGCAAAGTGCCATTTAGACCAGTGTTTCTCAAACTGTGGGGGAAGCCACCCAGGGTGGGTATGAAGGCTTGCCAAGGGGGGCGTGTAATTTCTCCTGGGTTTTTCTTTTTTTTTTTTTTTTCTTTCTTCAGGTTAGAACATGTAGCAGGTGAAACTAATGTTTTAGCATTGGAGCACCCTGGACTCATTTTAGAGATGTACAACAGACCATTCTACTGACATGGTGATCTGTCACTAGACTAGACAAAGCGTTTACGTTTGGAGAATGGACAAGGATGTTACTGGAAAAGAAAAATGTACAATTTTTCTGTTTTTGCACAGTTTGCACTTTAATGTTCTGAGATGTGCAATGAAACAGGCTCATTTCAGCCACTGATATTGTTAGAATGTTCATCTATGTTACCAAAATCTGTTGTTCTAAAAAAAAAAAAGTTACTTTTTTCATAGTTGTTAGATAATTGCACGTTTCCTATTGTATGTGAAGAAATATTGTCTCGGGGGGAAGTCTTGTTGAGTTTATTTGTATTATTCAAGCAAAAATCTAAGTTATTTTTCATTTGCACAACAAATTATTTTACAACTACCGGTAAGTGTACTTGATAAATTACTTTAGATGTACTCTCAACTTAGTAAAGACTACTCAGAGGACACAGCTGCCTGTTTCCACCTCTCCATCACTCCCCAGCCTGCTAACTCTTCCTGTATTCTATTCACCACAAAAACACCAGGAAGTATTAAAAAAAATAACATCTAGCCGTGTTCTTAGATCCTTAGAAATTCTTAACCCTTCCCTTCTGTCACGGTTCCTTACTTTAAGTTTCCCAGATCAATCAGGCTCCACAGATGTGTTTCATCTCCTCCACCAATGTGGTTGAAGGCATAATCAGCCAGAACACCTGCTTTTGAAGCACCCATTTTGAAACATGATGAGTCAGGGTGGACTTGCTCTTTCTGGTTGGGGAATCCTTATTAAGTTTTGGCTTGATTATTCTCTAACAGATCTAGATTACATTGGTGCTTTAATCCTAGGTTTAAACTTAGATCCGAGCTAGACCAAATGATGCCCACCAACCCCAGATTTAGTGTTAGGGCAAGGGTGAGATTGAGCAGGAGAGACTGATGTTGCTACTGAGCATGCTCACTTCTACTTTGAATGTGCAGTAGGAGTGAGACTGTGTTGGCTACTTATTGTTGCTAATGATCTTAACTCTAAATAAAGTAATCTTCACACTAAAGGTTTTGCATTTTTCACCATTCAAGAAACTGTTAAGTGTATAAGTACATATTGTTGATAACCTAATAAAGTTAACTGTTAGGGCAACCATTTGAACTTACAGTGTACGACTATTACTATTACTTTTACTATTACTACTTCGTTTCACGCCAACTACCTGCATGTCCTCCTTCACCATATCCACAAATCTCGTCTTTGCTCTTCCTCTTTAGCGCCATTTTCTTCATCCTTCTACCAACATATTTATATGTCCCTCTTCTGCACCTGTCCAAACCATTTGAATCTGGCCTCTGACTTAGTCCCCAAAATGTCCAACCTGAGCTGTCAATCTAACACGCTCATTTTTAATCCTGTCTATGCTCGAAAAGAAAATCTCCACAAGAAAATCCCATCATCTCCAAAAGACTCCAAAAGAAAATCTCCAAAAGAAAATCTCATCATCTTCAGCTCTGCCTCCTACCTTTTCAATAGTACATCCGTCTCTGAACCGTACAAAATTGCAGGTCTCATTACTGTCCTGTACACCTTTACTTGAATACCTAAGATATGCATTTCCTTTCATTTTTACTCCCACATCCTGTGAAGAAAACCCACATGGGGTCAACCAAAGATGAGCAATCTTTCCTCACTTTCTGTTTTTACAGGATGGGACGCATCTTAATCTGTGAAATTAAATACTGCCAAACAACCCTGATGCCCAATGTAAGAAAAATAGACTTTTTTGGGGGTTAATTTTATGCAAATGAGTGACCAGCCAGGAAGTGGACTCCTGACTGTTGAATCATGGTTGGCTTTATATTTAGTAGGATTTCATTGGCAGACTGTTCATTTACACATCTACTGCTCAACAACAGTTCCAATGCCAAGTACTGTATTTTTGAAGCAATTGGTAGAGGTTGTGGATTTTTTATTTTGTTACAAGTTTTTTTTGTGGTTATTCCTAAACATCTTTGAGAAGATCCAAGAATATGTGAATCTCCTATCACAGTATCAGAGATCTTATTCATGTTCATTATATTATAGTGCTAAACTTAACTTGACAATGTATCGTGCATTAAAATGGTCATATTTTACTAAATCCACTTTTGTTAATCTTTGGGGGAATTTGAACCCTCGAGGCATCTTTATATTCATTTTGGCGAAAAAAATCAAGTGGATTTCGACAACCAGTTTTAATTTCCTCTTAATTTGTTACATTTACACTTAGTTACATCATAAAATTTGAAAATATAAGGTCGAACGCTTCCCGTATGCTGTAATTGTTTGTCAGCTGCAACGGTTGTAGTCCATACTGAAAATATGTCCAAACAACCTAAAATGTTCAGTTGTTGGTTGAACAGGACAGTGCGTACATTCAACAACCTGGAGGTGGTGGGGTGTGAAGCAGCTCATTTGCATTTAAAGGGCCAGCGCTCAAAACAACCTTTCTCATGTCATTACTCAGAAATAGGAAAGAAGGTGGACCTGTAGAGTTGAATTAATGAAGAATTCAGACCCAAGCATAGCATTTACAGTTTATGTACAACACAGGGAAATGTTTTAAAATCCATAATTCCATTTAAAAAATCAAAATGTCACTCCTTTAAGAATGAAGCTTTAACACAGAGATTTATCAATTTTATGCCAGCTCAGTAGCACGAGACAAAAAGTGATATATGAAATGAACACTGCCTTTGCATTCATCAGCCTGACTAATGATCAATGCAAGATGTGTTTGTGTTTGCGCAACGGCCTTGAAGGATGCCTCGTATAAAATAGTGTATGAAAAAAACAAAAAAAAAGCAAAAGCTTTTGTTTCAATTCAAATGCTGCACGTGAGGCAGCAGCAGCAGAGATGCAGCCTGACACCAAGGTGACTGCGTCCATGTACCGCAGAGCTCAGACAGAAAGGAAGAGAAGGCAGCAGATGAGCGAGGACTCAAACCTGCTGTAAAACCATAACTTATGCCCCATGCATATGCAGAAACAGCAAGGGCATAAAAATAGATGGGAGGGAAGGAAGAATAGATGGCTCATGGTTCAGTGTCTGCTCTGGAAATTTATGTCGGAACAAATGTGGAAGGAAAGGATTATGATAAATGTAGCACAGAGAGAATTACTGTTGCATCTGTAAATGCTGTTTAGTCCCACTCATGCTGCACTCTGACTGTGTTAAGGCCATTAGTTCTTCTGCATCAGATGAATTACAATACACGCACCTGTTGAAGCTGTGCATGTATGTGTGAGTGTTCACGCTTGCCTTATCACATCTGTTAGAAATGGCACTTTAACACGCATGGCTGTAGTACCGGAGGGCGATTTTTCACTATAAAGTGAAATGTGTTCATGTATGTGTGTATCAGCACCAGCTGTCTCAGAAAGTATCACGTTTAATTCAGGGATGTTGAACTTCTCAGAAACTGTGATCTTGTAGAGGTATGAAAATTTCTCCATTCGAGATGCGCTGTGATGAACACATTGTAACTAAGAGGTGGGGACACTGAATACTCACATCTGTACTTGTAATGCACAAGTTGAGTGTTGTATTTGTTATGTGGACTTACAAAAGCACAGACTGGTAATGTTAATGATGCAGATGTTTATATCATGTTAAGCACTTCTGTTCAGATCTATCTGACTGATTATATTAAATAATGAAAAATAGCCATGTAACGTAATGTCAGATCCAGGATGCAATAGACTGAGATGCACTGAAAACTGTTAACAGCTGAATCCTAATTAAATAAAATCATGGTGACACTGCATGATAATGTGTTTAACTAGGCACCTGCCATAATGAGGTTTTTAAGCAAATTATTAAAGGTGTGAAACTACACTGTTGTCCATGAAGATGGAATAATAATAGTTTTCAGACACATTCCTGTTTAATATTCCTATTTATGCACATCAGTAATCATCTCTGACCAGATTTAATAAAAACACTTTATCTTTCGAGAATAAATCACATTGTCACAATCATTTAATAAGAAGAGGTAAAAAAAAAAAATAGTATTCAAACTTTATGGGCAACAGTGTATATAAAGATAATTGCCATTTTGTGCCACAGAAATGTGCTTTTCACTAGATTCTGTAACCAGGCTTCAGGAATTTGCTCCAATTCAGCCACAAAAGCTGGATGATAAGACCTGGCTCTCATTCAGCATTCCAGTTTATCCCAGAGGTGTTTGATAGAGTTCAGGTCAGGACACTGTGTGGATCTGTTCTATTCATGATATTCCGCAGCATTCAGACCTCTCTTTAGTCAAACTAAAGGAAAAAAACTGTTGAAATAATTATTAGCTGTAAACCAAAATTACAAAACTAGTGTATGAACAGGGTCCAAATCCTTTTGCATATATTGCGTATGTACACCTAACCTTTAGGAAGAAAATGCACAATTGCAATTAAACATAAGTGTGTCACTTCTACCTATCCATTTGCTTTAATAAGCAATGTAATTAGGATAATAAATGTGTTGTACACGCAACAAAACACAAAGTGGCAGCATTGTTGCTTGTAGTTACACAGAGGTGTCAACATGCATTTGTTTTTATTAATTCTCAGCGGCGTGCACAGTACACCACTGTATAAAATAGATAAAATGCACTCTCCTCATTTAAAGTACTGACTCGTGTACACATCTGAGCCATGGATTGAATTGGATTCAGTGTGTATGTGTGTGTTCAGAGGATTGAGCGCAATTCCCTCATGAGGCTGGGAAACTCTAAATATGGTTGACTGAACAGATAACCATATGGGGCATGACTGTCTGCCAAATGCAGCAGCCTACATGACACACACTCATACACACAGCCAATTTCAGCTGTCTGACAGAATCTTAGTCCACTTGTGCGAGAAGGCATCTGACATTTACTCAGAATTCAACTCTACCTTAATAACATTAATTTAAACAAACTGTTAACAGGTTGACAGTTCAGTCTTAGAGCTTAATACCATTTATGATGCTGATATTGACATTCATAATCGAGAGTTCATAAAACGGTCACATGTATAAATATGTGTGTGAACTGATTAAGTTTATTTTTTAATAAATGTTCTTTTGTTATTGATGGACACTGGAGAGGACAGAGGGAGAGGTCATATTTAACTAGTTTCCCATTGGGACACCCTAAAAATAAGTCAATTATTTTCCAGATTTGGTGAAAATCACATGCATTCATTTGAATATAACTGTAAAGACGACCACACAGGTGACAAGTAAAAGGAAAAGACAAAATAAAGTGCTCTAGTAAGGTAAGAATCCAGTCACAGTTTTCATAGTTGGCATTGATTCCACTGTCTTGGAATGTTATTTGAGGGGTTAACAACATTCTTCATCAAGATATTCACCCATTTAGGGTGTTGAGGATGACGGTAGAAAGTGCTGTTTGATAAAATCTCCAATATGTCTTCAGGTGAGTTGAGACCTTTTCACATAATTTTCATGAAACTGTTCAGTGATCCCCCAGGTGTTATGGATATGGGCACTGCCATCCTAGAAGAAACCAAACTCATGGGGTTTTTCCTTTAATTTGTCACCTTTCTGCATGTGCAGAGCAGTGTGTTTTACTTTAATAAACTGTGCTCTCTGGTGGACAAAGTTTGTAAATGTGTCTTTGTTTCTCGTGCCTCAGCCATACAGTAAATGTGTCACTATTCACTGCTACAAATTCCAACTGACCCATGTGAATTGGAACAAACTGAAAGCAAAATCTAAAAAACAAACAAACATATATTTGTCAGCTCATGAGTCTGTCAGTCACAAATAAAAAAGAAAATCATTTGGTTGTGACATACTGTGACTCTACTGTATGTTTTCTTGCTCTATCACAGATATGATAGCTCTTATTAATAAAAACTATGGTTAAGCTAGAGGTTACCACAGGTTCACCCCCCTCTCTAACTAAACATCTACCTGCAATACACCAGTATCAAGATCCAGAGATGTGTGGCACTGTTATGTGTACAGTATCAAAGTGTGTTAGTGCATCAGTGACTGCCAGTTTCCCCCCTGCAAAAATCCCTATGCAAGTCTGAGGTGGGAGGAACAGAACACAAACTTCTGCAGAAGTCAAGGTGACCTACTGCTGCTGAGACTAAAACGAGTTGAGGATTATGTTTGCACAGACAGGTCTTTGGGTTTCACATCTTACTCTCTCAATTATTAATATCACTGCTGGATTAAATAATAAATAAATAAATAATATTTTTCATCTGATATTGTCATTTGTGTAATTTTCATTTGTCTCTGTTTTTATCAGTACAGTTATCACCCACTGAGTTTCATTTCTGTAGCCTCCAACCATTTCCAGGTTAAATTCCCCTATCTGTTCTGTCTCTCACTTTCTTTGTTACCTCTCCCTCCCTAAATTCACTGTGCCACCCACCCTGCCATCACTCTCTCATTTTCCATCTCTACTTCAATTCACTTTCCCTCCCTCCCCTCCCTTTCTTGGTTAGCCTCATTCAAAAGAAGGCTTTTGTGATTGGCCAGTATTTATATCAACTAGGTCCCAGTGCCACCTGGGACAATGGTCTCCAGTCAGATCCAGGTCACAGCAAGCAGAACCATTCTACGGCTCTGCGAGAATCAGTCCAGTCCAGTTAGGTCCAGTCCATCTGCCACACAAGCCATCCTCTCAGACAGACAGACATAGGTACTGCACCGACTCGCCTGCTGGCATCATCACACACACAGGTAGGCACATACATCAGCAGGTGCTGCATCACTGCTCTGCTCTGCCTCACACTCAGGTTCTTAGTGTGAGATTTGGCTGACTGCACTAACCTGCATCATGCACACAGGTGAATATTCACACAGGGCTTACCTCTAGACCAGAAGAGCCTCTGTGAGTGTGTGTGTGAGAGAGAGAGAGGCACCAGTTTTCAGAGCAGATGACAACGCTGGCAGTGAGCCTGAAAGACAGGTAAAGGTAAGTGAATGCTGCAATGACTGGTTTCATAGAAGTGCAACATAGAGATAATGTGACAGTGGGCCTGTGGTGCCAAAATGATGATATTGAGGAGTGTCAGTGGGAAAATTAAAAAGGTAGAACCAGCTAATAGATGGCACCACTGGCACTTCATTATCCTCACATTTTCTCACAGCTTTAACTTGTATGTAACCAGTTGAATAAATGGCTGCTGCTGCATTTGGTGGAAAATTGGATAATATTGGAAACAATATTTGGTCTTTTAAACGTAGGCTAACTTGACTGAGAGCTGGTACCCACCGTCTTTGCTTCAGTAACCGGAGTAGTTTACACAGGATTACCAGAGGATAATCCATTTACAGTATTTAGGAACATGAGTCGCCATCTGTCTGCATTTATCACAGTGAGGGAGCCGTCAGCACCAACTGCGAACACACCGCGTCTATACGGTAAGACGCAATGCTAGCCGAGTACAAAAATATTAGTCTACTGGTTCGGTTCAGTTCAGTTAGCTGCTACATACTAGTATTTGGGCTACTAGTTAAAGTCAGCTTCAAACTGCGCGCGCAGTCAAATCAGTGAGGTTTGCTGCGTTCATGAAATGTCGTAAATTTCCAGATAGACAGCCAGACCTACGCATCAATTGCTTATCAGCACATTTGGACTGATTAATAGTCTATAAATAATTAGAACAGGATCAGATTAATGTAAAATTTTTGATTTTTTTGTGTGTGTGTGTGTGTGTGTGTTTGTAGCTTCAATATCATTCTAAATACAAGCTATTCTTTGCTTATTTATGTCACACGCAGTACTATAATATTAAGATGTTTTAAATTAAAGTCGATATCATACAATCACTTTATGTTAGATGTGTAGGCCTAAATATCTGTTTTTCCAATATTAGCTGCATTATCACGCCCTTGTTTGTGGTGGTTTCCGACTCAACGTGAACGTGGCGAACGTGCAGTGGGGTTAACAAGTTGATATTGAGTGGAGTTTCCTGTGTCTGTCTGTCAGTCTGCGTGGGTCACCCTCAGCGACAGAACGCTGTGTGCTGGTGTTCCTGACACGGAGATGATTTTTGTTACCATCACATAGCTCAATGAGTGAGTGTGAGTATTTCCTTCCACACAGGTATTTTTAATCTAAATGTTAATAATTGTAATCCATGAAAATACATCTGATAATTAGTCAGTCTAAAGGTCATGTGTGTTACCTTTGAGGCATATGTGTAATTCAGCTCACGTTTTATGACCCTTTACATGTCTGATTGTTTTTCAGGATAATTAAAGGTTGGTGAATATTAGAAGAGTGCTTGAAGATTATATGAAGTTTCTACAAACTAAGAACCTGCTCCTATTACTTGCAGTCATCTGAAAAAAAGTTGTATGTTTTGTAAAACAAAACAGACTTATTTCTTCATATTCTTTGCCTTGTTGCTACCATACCACTCTGCCAAGCTAAGCCTTGATAAACCTACTTGCTGAACTCCACCAGGTGTTTTCATTAGCAGTGAAGATTCCTCCATAGCTCCTCCTCCTCCACCACCACAGTGTCTCCTCACACCAGAAAGCCTCCATTCCTAGATGATGCGGACAGACAGCAAAGGCCGAAGTGCCTCCCCTCACCGGATAACCTACAAATCTGACTTTCATGCCATCAAATGCTCTTTTGACACTGGGACGAATCTAAAACAAGGGACCAAACCCACTGCTTCACAACACTCTGCTGTGCACACCACCAGACTGCCATCGAGCCTGTCAGATCCCATGATGTCTCAAAACAGCAGCAACACTGGCAGCAGAGGGAGGGTCAACAGCACCAGAGGGACCAAGATCAGAGAAAACATCTTTCTGCAAATGGACAGCCAGCAGTTGAAACCAGATGGGCCGGTGCTAAACTGTGGGTCCATGCCACTTTCACCTCAAAAACCAAACCTGCATCTGCAAACGTCACCTTTCTCTGGATCCAGACGTGCGGTGATCAGTTCATCATGTGTTCTGAGCACTGTAGCCAGCATATCTACTCCAGAATCCTCTCTGCAAGATAAACAGTCCAGGTCTGAAGAAATCACAGATATAGACCGAGCTGCTCTGGCTCAGAAGTTCTCTGTTGCCCGCAAGTTGTTTGAGACCAAACTGATGGAGGGTGGAGGTGGTGCAACGCAAAGTCCGAAAAGCATTACAGTCAGAGGAAGCAAAGAGATGTTGGAGGAAGAAGAGGACAGCGAGGGAGCGAGCAGAAATGGGAAGAATGCAGAGATGGATGACTTGGATAAAGACAAATTCATAAACCAACCTATCATAAATACTTCCTTACGAAAGCCTCCTGCACCGGCCACTCTGACAGACCTCCCTAAATCTCCTGTATCCGATGGCCCTGGTGGAACATCCATCAAATCTCTGTCTTGTCTTGACAAACATGGTCAAACCATAGCATCACAAGGTAATGAAGCTACCCAGGCAGGGAAAGATGGAGTAGAAAAAGCCAGTCTTGACCCCTGTTTGACCCGTGAGGAGCCAGTGAGGGCAGAACTGGTTGATGTGAAGAACGAGTCGTCTGAAAGTGATGAAAATGAAGAGGAACGGGAGAAGAAGCAGAGCCCAAAGGAGGAGCTGGGAATTTACATGGACAAAATGTTTGGGGAAAATTTGTTCAATCTAGTGGATGATGTTTTTGTGGAACTGGAAATGCAGAAATGTGAAGTGTTTTTTGATCCCGATAAGGAGAAAAGTAGAACTGATGTTCTTCTAAGGGAACATCAGGAGTTATCTGCAGGGTTGACATGTAAAGGAGAGACTACAGATGATAAGGACAGAGGAAGAGACAAGTATCAGCAGGTGAATGAACAGAGGGAGGGTGAAAGGGAGGAGCAGAGTGGAGAATCCATTAAACCAGATGAAAAGTCAACGGAGGAAGTGAAGAAAAAGTCAGATGAAGCTGTGACAAAGATTAAGACAAGTGTGATGCAAGCAGAGGTTACTGAGGGAGAAACAGATGAGGGGAAGAGGAGAGGTGAAAGTACAGAGTGCATACAAAATGAAAAGGAAAGATCTGGATGTGAGGAAAAGCTGCAAGAGGAGGCCAAGCCAGAAGAGTGTAGAGGATCTAGTGATGGGAAAGGTGTAGCGAAAGGGAAGGATGACCTAGAAGGAGGTAAAGAGGAATCTGCAGTGATCTGTGGGATTGAGAACAAGGCCTTCGTGTATGATCAGGAATACCAGTCTCATCTAGAGCATCCAAATCCTCCAAGTTACGATGGTCAAAGCGCTGAGGACAAGACGGAGGAGCCTTCAGTGGAATACGAGGAAATCCCTGGTGTTCCTGAACTTACGGATCAGGGCGGTGAAGATGCAGCAGAACCTGGGAAGAGAAAGGTCACGTTCTCTGCAGCGCCGATCAGAGTAAGGACAAAAAAAATAGATGCATATTCAGACCAGAGCAAAAAATTTTGGCATTACATTGACTGATATTCTGATCAGTTTACTAGTAATGATCTCTTTTGCAATTTATTCGCACAGTAAACATAAAAAAAAAAAAGATGAATCTGTACCAAAAGAGCATGTTCCCTTACATCTATGATTTGCACATTTGAACAATATTTTCATTAACTGATCATCCCTATATAAGACAATTATTTTTATTGTACTGCCGCGTAAACAATCCTGCACTTCAGTGTACATTTGTAACTGTTCGTTCGCCCCAAAGCTAGGTTTAAAATCCATAAAGGGAGGAGGAAAGGCAAGATCCCGCATGTTTCAGTCTGTCAGTTCAGAGCTGTCTTTGTATACATGTACTGAAAACATTCCTGTGTTTGGCAATAATCGGTCCCTGCATGACAAACTACTGAGGTATTAGTCCATGGAGTCACTGATGAACACTTTAGTGCAATGGTGTGTTAAGATTATTTGTAGTCATTTAGTCAGTTTGTGTGTTTTTGCTAATGCACTTTCCTCTCTCTTTTCCCCTCTATGACACTGGCACAAACACTGACAGATTTGCCAGCATAAACAGTTTCTTGTTGTGTCGATAGCTGCAGATGGCTTTTTTTTTTTTTACTACAGTCTGCTTCGTGGTGAACACATGCCAAATGCTATCTGTGTATAAATAGAGTTATAGTACATCTAGATGTGACATGAGTGTTAATGTAAGTTGAGGTTGTTGTAGTGACTTTAAATGCATTTACCACTGTGTTTCAGGTCTACAGCACTTATTCTAATGCAGATTATGACAGACACAATGAAGACATCGATCCAGTGTCCGCCTCGGCTGAGTACGAGCTGGAGAAGAGAGTGGACAGAATGAATGTTATTCCAGTGGAGATAGAAAAGGGTTTGTGTTTTAAAGTCTTGTATGTACGACGTTTTCTTCACACATTCTATTTTTACTACATTTTTTTGTGGTTTATTTTGTCACTTTATATTCCTGCTCTGCACTTGGCGGGGGGAAAAAATAATTAATACACGTCTGACATTTATTTTTCCCTTTTTTAGGAGAGGATGGTCTGGGCATCAGTATCATAGGAATGGGTGTAGGAGCCGACCAGGGTCTGGAAAAGTTGGGAATTTTTGTCAAGACAATCACTGAGGGTGGAGCAACACAGAAGGATGCAAGGCAAGCGTCACCATTAACAGCCTGGTTCATTAACATTAGCATTATAACGATTATCTGTATCATTTTTTACACTTTCTTTTTTATCTGATTAGAAACGTCAGCACAAACTAAAACATTTTTAATTTATTTGATTTGTAAATCTTCCAGAGCTGCCATAAGTTGAAAACTGTATTTTAATGAAACAAACACTTAGGGCATTTTAACAAATTTTAGGCTACACTTTGCCATTGTAAATTGACACATATATTGTCATTTTTCATTGTCAGTTCCAGATCTCTCATCAAAACCATGACTCAACCACTATTTTCTTTTATTTGAGACTTTCAGTAGGTGCATTTCTATAAGTATTTCACTGCATTTTGACCATTTTGACGTTTCTCATTGAGAAATGTATATGAAAACTGAACAAAAATTTTTTTTTTTCTTTTTTTGAGCCATTGAACAAAATGAGAGAAAACTCAAGTTGAACTTGAATTTTGCAAAGTTTTTTTTCCCCGCTCCTTTGAGATGGTTTCTACTATTTTTCACAGAAAAGCAAATGCATATTGAGGTAATGGAAACACGTTTTTTTCAAATGAATCCTGACAAACATTTAATTCAGGTGACTGATCAGCCGTTTGCTCCGTCTTCCCAGATATCCTGATAAGGTGTGAAAACATGTCTGATACAACAGGTAGTGTGGATTGATGAGGAGACTGAATTATTCCTCGGTCTCATTCATAGGGGAAAAAAAAAACCCAGAATACTCTGCTTCTTCTAGTGTAATATAGCCTGTTTAGCCACCTGCTAGCAACACAATACAGCCTAGATTCGCTCCAAATCAGTTCATGGAATTGCAGACAAGTCGCATTTTAATTTTTGTGCCCTTTTTAAAGTTCACTACTAATTTGGTTGACATCTCATTAAACACAGATAATGATTCTGAAGACATTGGCTTGTCTTTTCTGTGTTGTTGTGTGTGTGCATTTAGGATCAGGGTGAATGACCAGATAGTGGAAGTGGACGGAATCAGTTTGGTCGGAGTGTCACAGCTGTTTGCAGCCACCGTCCTCAAAAACACATCAGGCCTGGTCAAGTGAGTTCCATATTTCACTGCAGCGTTGGTGTTCGTAGTTTTTGTTAAAGGGGTCATATTTTGCTAAACCCACTTTTATTAGTCTTTGATTCATTTATTTGTGTATTTGGACCCTAACAGTTCCAAATTTTGTATTTGAACCCTCCAGGTGCTGCAAAGCTGTCTTTTATATGCATTTTGGCAAAAATCGAGTGGATTTCTACAATCACTTTTAATTCCTTTTGTAATTTATTACATTTTATAACTAGTTGCATCATAACATTTGCACATATAAGGTTAAGACTTCGAATGATTTCTCCAGTATGACATAATTGTTGATCAGCAGCAGCGAGTGTAGTAAAAAAAAAACTATGTCCAAACTTTGAGCTGATTACCTAAAATGTTCAGTTGGTGGTTGAATGGGACAGAAAGCATGGGCAACAACCTGGAGGGGGTGGGGCGTGAAGTGGCTCATTTGTATTTAAAGGGTTAATGCTCAAAACTGGTGTCATTGCTCTGAAATGGGGTTGAAGATGGACCTGTGTGGAGTTGAATTAATGAAGAATTTAGACCCAAGCAGAACATTTACAGTTTATGTAGAACACAGGGAAATGTTTTAAAATGCATAATTTCATTTGTTAAGAACAAAAAGAAAAATATCACTCCTTTACGTCACTGAAAGGCCTCTATTCAACACTCATACACAATGCAGATTTAGTTTTTGATCATTTGAACAGCATCAGACTTCTAAAAAACTTTGATACAGAAGAGGTTATTTAAAGATGAAGCAGGAAAAGGCAGTAAATATAGTTTCTCAACGTTTCCTCTTTTATCAGCACTGCATGAGTTTTTGTGGAAGATAAGACCAATAAATTTATTCAGTGTGCATTTTTTATTCACAATGTCTACATGAGGTTTTCTATGTGTAGCAGCTTTTCCACTGCATGACTTGAGGATGGAATGTTTATAGCAGCATATTTCAAGTTTGGATTTGTCTGCAAACACTGAACCTCGCAACCCCAATTCCACAACACAAGTGAGTTATTTATGCAAAATGTGACTGATTATTGTTCCTGATGAAGGTTTTTGATCGGTCGAGAAAAGGAGGGAGTGGAGAGTGAGGTGGCACGACTGATCAACGAAAGCCTGGAAATGGACAAAACATCCAAAAAGGTTTGTCGTCTCGTTTTTTTTTTTTCTTTAAATTGATAAACGGACTTCCATCACTTACTTCTATACATTTACTCAAATACTCTCCTGATTGTGTGCGTGGATAATAGAGAGAAAGATGCAGTGGAGATGAAGATGTTAACAGTTGCTTGTCAGAGAAGGGATCAGTGTACGAGGAAGAGGAAGACAACGATGAAGATGAGGAGGATGTGTCTGTTCTTTCCAGTTTGGACAACTACCAGCTATGCCTCAAATACAAGCAGGTACGCACAACAAGTCATTAAGAGCCCATAAGAACAAAAATAAAAGGTAAATACCTAAACCTATATTCTCAGCGGCCACTGGATCGATTCAGAGAATTGAAATTGCATCACTTATTTTACATTTATTTGGTGCATTTCATATATGCTGGTGATGTAAAATCAGTAGAGTATCTGTTTCTAACTCACAATATATAAAAAAAATGATCCATTTACTTTTAACTCTTCATAGCTCCAGTTAAAACTGAGGAGCAGAACAGCCCAACTTCAGCGCACCAGAGAAAAGGTAGGTCACTCAGCTAGATTGAGATCTCGCACACAAACCAATAACTGTACTTGCTTTAATACGCTACCTTTGCATCTACATTTGGAACAGTCTGACCCATTTAACTGTGTATGAGATGGCTCAGTGTGGAGTTATTAGGACACGGGCCTTGTTCCAACACTACTCCACGTCAGCTCTGCTTTCTGCCTTTGCCTTGAAGTAATCACCGCAGTGACACAAATGGGCTGGCGAAAGCTTTTTAGTAGAAAATCTGGCGTTTTCATCTGACTGTTATATTGTGAATGCAGCTTTTGTTGTATCAAAAGTCTTAAATTACTATGAAAGGACCGTTTCTACATCTGAGTGAAAATGAAATCTGTGATGTTAAAAATATAAAAGCAGTTTTTTTGTGATAGCTTACCCTCTTGCATATAAAAGTTAACAAAAACATGTTTATAGTCACTCCTGCACAATGTTTTTCTGTATTCTCAGTTAAAAGCATGGGAGGAGCAGCAGGCCTCCTGGGAGAACCAGAGAGCGGAGCTGGAGCAAAGAGCAGAGGACGGAGAGGAGAAAGCTGACAAACTAGAAAAGTACAATGATAAAGCCTCTGGTCATGACACTTGTGTGTAGAGACTAGATTTTTCCACGATAAGACGAATGTTTTGAAGAATAGTCTTAACTGTATCTGAGAAACCTGCATAAGGATGATAATTTTAAGATTTATTCTGGAGACAGTAGTAAAATAGTGCCTAATTATCTCTGTGTTTATCAGGTATTGGCAAGAAGCCCAGACACTCTGCAGGGTTGTTAGCCAGCGTCTGGCCGATGCCCAAAGCCAATCAGAAAGCCTGGAGATCAAATACAGTAAAGCCAAAAGACTGGTCCGAGAATACCAGAGCAGGTATTTATAAAGCCATCAAATCCTGTTAAACTGTACAGGACTATGTGCACTGCGTATTTTCAGGGTGTCTGTGGGTCCTCAACATGTCTAAAATTTAAAAAAACTAGATGAATAATAGCCCTTGTAAGTCATAAAATAGTGTTAAATTGGAATTTATTGGGTTGATTTCCACACATTTTTTTGTCGTTTAATTGATTTTGTTAACATGACTCAAGCTTTTGCATGCATGAAATTCCACAATGGTTCTGCATCTTTATTGGCTCCTCAGCCCCCTACTGTTTCTTGTTGTTATATTAGTTATACTGTTTACTGTTTATAGGTTAATATTCTATTGTAGTTTTTTAATATTTTTTTCCCACTATGTTCACTTTGAATTGTGGGGCCTTAGTCTTGTCATTTCAGTTGTGTGTATGCAAAAACTGACAATAAACCTGAATTTGACAACAGTAAGCTTCCGTGCTAGTAATAAAAAAAATAAAATAAATAATAAAAATAAAAATAAATAAAATGTAAAAAAAAGACTAAAGAGGAGGGGGGAGCGATTTTGGCTTAAAAAATTGACCCCAAAACGTCCTGAAAAACAATACATTTAAGTATCTGAAATGTCTACACACACTGATTTTTGTAACCAAGGAAAAATGTTAGAATGTGAGCAAAGTTTTCCCTGCAGTAACCCAAGTTTAACTTGTCCTAATAATGGTGTATTTTTCATCAGAGACGAAGAGAGGGAGAGAAGAGAAGCAGAGCTGAGAAAAGAAATAGAAGAAAGACAAAAGCAGCACAGAGAGCTGTTTGAAACACTTCAAATCCAGGTGAGAGACGTCATGATCCTATGTGGATTTCATTCAACGAACCTGCCGTTTTCCTGCAGTCACACTTTTTACATTGTTTTTCCCAGAGAGGGCATGTTGACAGAAAAGAGCCTGTATCTGAAGGAAAGAACCAGTCTGTGGATACTTCAGGCACAGGTGTGTTATCTATCGTTAGGTTATATTTAGCTTCTGGAAAATTATTTCTGAAAAGCTTTTCTTGTTTTTACAACGAAAAACCGATGAGGATTTTTTTTTTCTTTTTTTTTCTCCCCAAATCATAATGAGGCTAAAGTGGATCATGTTTTGTGTCCCAGGTCCTGACTGGTGTATTCCAGTTCCTGATACAGGGCGTCTAGACTCCAGTGCTCACATAGCCAGAGCTCAGCTGGCCCAGAAATCCAAGCGCCACCCGCCCTCTCGGGACAAACTCCGGGAGAGTTTTAAACGACAGGTCAGAAACTGAGCTGTTAAACACATGTTGGCATTTAATGGTGTTTCCAACTCACTTCTTACAGTTCCTTTTGTAATGATAATGAAACAGAATACATATAAACAGGTAATGCATCGTAGAAGACTTTTCAAGCATTAATAAGAAAAAGGAAGGAAAAAAAAAACACAAATAAAAACTGAACATTGAGTCTGAAGGTAGAAACATTTTACCTAATTCTCAATAAATGCATGTTTCTGTGTTCTCAGTTAAAGAAATGACACCAGATCAACGCCATCAGCTACTGAGTTGTGTTTTTCAGCAATTTTTCTCAACTTTTCACATGCCATCAGTAATATTATTAACAGATACTTATCTTTTCTTCCTCCACACAAGTTCCTCTAGATCAACCAGGTACAACCGACTCAAATCAGACGTTTTAGAATTTTGAGATTTTCATTAGCTCTTATTTGTATTTAGTTTTTCAGTTCTCTTTTTATTAAAAGAACCATTAGCTTCATCTATTTTGCAAAATTGTTTTGGTGTTTAGTTTGTGTTTGTTAGCAGAACCTTCATCTGTAGAAAGTGAAAATGGGTAGGATGAATGCACAACATTAAATATGATGTAGAAAACCTTTGTTAATTTAAGGTCCTATAGTATGTCTGGTTCTTTTCCTGTACATCATGAATCTACATGTATATATGGATATTGAAGGGGTGAGAAAAACCAAAGTGACCTTGCCTGCAGTTCTTCTTAGTTTGTCTTCCATTGTACAGTATAGTTTCTATTTAGTTTTTGTTGTATTCTTTTTCATTACTATTTTCAGCTGCAGTATTAGAATAGTTTGTTCTTAAATATAAAAAAAATCTGACTTGCACACTCCTGTCTTATAGAATGAAGCAACCCCCAAACCCCAGGAGAGCCGGTCTCTGTCCGTTCCCGCAGTAGCTCAAAGGTCCAGCAGAACTGAACAGTCCAGTAGCTCCTCTTTACCATCTGTCAGCCCATCGCTTCCCAACACTTCAGTCTTCACTCCTTCAATCTACATCACCGACAACAGCGCCCCATCGCCATGCAAGTCCTCAGCTTCCAGAAAATCCAAAAGGAAGTTTCCTGACTTTAGGTGCAGAGTCTCTTTGTTTTCTTTCTGTAATGTTATAAAATATTAGGGCTGTTAAAATGAACGCAGATTAATCCATCATTATGATTAATCTGATTAAATATTTTTAACGTAATTAACACATTTTGGGTAAAAGTAAAGTTACTGTTGTGCATGAACAAGTGGGTAGTTTATCCAATAGTGACAGGCAACAGAACCAACCCGTAAAGATGGAAGACACTAAACAGTACGTTGGTCCTCTGGGATATATAATATGAGGACAAAAAAAAAAGATGGAAGATTCGATCAACAAAGTGTTATACAAACTCTGCAGGAAAGAGTTTTCTTTTCAATGAAACACTTCCAGCTTCAAATTGCGCATGAATGTGCAGCATACCTTAGTCTTGGATTCTGCTAGTGCTTCAGTTAACATGTCGCCCAGCTTGTAAATAACATGTTCAGTGCATTTATATTCCCTTCTTTCTTGAGTTTGTTCATGAAAAATAAAATGCAATGAATATACAGTACATCAAAGATGAATGATATTTAATTGTGATTAATCAAAATTGATCCAGAGCAATCCTGTGATTAATCTGATTACATTTCTTAAATGTTTGACGGCACTAAAACTGGTTACCTTGGCTTGTTTTACATCCTGACATTTTGTTCCTCTTCCAGTGGACTTCGTAAGTCACTCAGCAAAAGGAGAAGTGAAAAACGCAACAGAAGGTCTATGAACAACAGGTATAAAATGAATAAATACATTTTAACAGCTGACACTTTATCACAAAAACTGGGAAAATTAACCTTAAAACAGAAAACGGTTAACTTTGACTTGTTTTTGTTGCGTAGGATGATATATCTGTTCTGTCAATATACATCTACGACTACATTTGATATTCGCTACTCATTCCAAAAACAAAATGTTAGACAGAATATTTTTATATGCAGCAATGTAATGCAATTTAATACAGCAAAAAATGTTGAATAATATGATTTAAAACAGTGTCGAGATGTAGGTGAATTAGTGCAGAATTAAAACCAGAAATCACTGGGGTTTTTTTGTGGATTTTCCATCTCACCTTGTTCTATTTTGATTGTACTACTTCTATTGTGCCATATCCAATGTTTTCTTGTCAACCATCAGGAGGTCATGTGGAGACCTGGTGGATGAGCCCGCTGAAATTTCTCCTTCAGGTTCAGTCACCTCCATGCCTTCCTGTTTGCCCTTTCCCTGGTTCGGAGAGAAAGGGAGGGAGAAAGAGGAGGAAACGGAAAAAAACAGGGAGAGGCTTCGCTCTGTGTCTAGCAGCAGTTTACCTTATCTGACCACCACAGGACGAAGAGATCAAGTAAGACAATCTGGAAATAAATACTTGGAGAGTGTGCACATTGCCCCATTTTGGCTGTTAGGGCTCCTTTTTCCTATTTTCATGGGCTACGTTGTTCAGGTGTCATCAGATTTTAGTGCGTGAACTGGGTGAAATTATGACAACAGGTTATTAAAAGCTAAAAAATATTCTGTAATCATGTTAAATAATGTGGTATCAGCTTATATATTAATATTCAGTATATGACGTTAACATATATTTGTCAAAATTTGAGTGAAAATGTAATAAAATTTTAAAATTGTTTAAAGAAATGTGCGTATATATTACTCCAAGACAATCCTGTGGGTCTGGAGTTTCTGTTTGATGTAATCTGGATTTGGTAATCTTGAAAATCTTGCATTTGGAAACAAATTGAGTATCTTCTTTGGGGGGTTTCTAGTAAGTCAGAAGTATGACCCTTCTACTTTTCTCACAGTTCCCTTCTCTCACAGATGCATTCATTTAACAGCACACATAATGGATTGTTTGTAATGGTAACACTGCTAAATTAGCATTAATAATAGTGGTTGGTTAGTCTAGTAGACGAGTTTGTTTTAGTCATATTATAACATCATGTGTCTATATGACATACTTTGCCTTTGGCTTACAACTGTAAATATAACCTACCTAAAGGGGTTTTATGTAATATTGGTCCAAACTAGTAGCTGATAGTTTACATTATCGACCTGTTAGCTAAGAGCTGTTTTTATCCTGAAAAACACAACCGCTGTTAAAACGACAAATCACCATTTTCTGTATGATTTGTGTAGTGAACAGATGCATTAAAGATCTCTTTGGATTTATCCAAATAAGATCAAAACTGTCACAGTTTAGTATAAAAGTTTAGTTCTAAAAGTTTAGAATAAACACTGTGATTTCAGCATCAAAGTCCTTTTTTTGCTCAACATTGGACACTGGCAGAGTGACTCACTACTCCCTCTAGTGGACACAAATCTGTTGGTTGGATTCAGTTCATACTATTGCGTCTTTGCCCGTAACTTCTGGAATCTTTATTCTAAACACTGTAATGACAATGTTAGGCCTCTTTTAGATTTATTAGATGGATAACATTATTAGATATTGGTACTAGGAGTTCCACATGAAGTCCCTTTCACAAATGTCAACATTCATATTCTATAGACATAGGGTTGTTTTTGTTTTTTACAATGTGCCTGTTACTTGGTCCTGAATAGCAAACCATGGGATTCCCAAATCCAGATTATTCTGATCCAGATTAATCTTTCTGAACAAGTGAGCCCTCATTTATATTCTGCTATAGCATGTAGAACCAGAGTTCTTCTCTAAATGAACACGCATGCATGAGTGAGTGTGCCACAGATGTGAAGTGTATGGCCAGCCGTGGTTTCTTTGTTGGTTGCAGCGTATGGGTTCTCCGGTGGGCAGTTCGAGTATGGTGGGTCATGTCTCTGATCACTCACTCTCTGGACACTCTAACACTTTTACCTTCTCTTCCACTGAGGTGAGCCCCACCCCTTTTCCTTCCCACTTTCCACCTAGAAAGCACCTATTCCAAAGCTTTCCCCAAATCTTTTCTCTAGTTTATTTACCCTGTTTCCTGCCATTCTTGTCCTCTTTTATCCTTCCTACTTATAACTGGTGTCTCGTGTCCTTGGTGTTCTGTCAGACTTTGGATGACGACCCAGTTCCCACCAATAACAACAACCAGTGGCAAAGTCGACCCATGTGTGAGTGGAACAACCAGCAGGTGTGTCTGTGGTTGACCGCTATGAACATGGATCAGTACATATCTGCATTTTCTGCCAGAGGTGTGGACGGGACACAGCTTCTTAACATGGACAGTGAAAAACTCAAGGTAACGTCACATACAGGACAATATTTGAATATGTTTTTTTAAAGGTGGTCACTAATCCTGTGATTTTTGCTCTATGGTGTTTCTAATAGGGCTATAGCTATCTTCCTGTCTTCCTAATTCACAAGGTTCCATCTCATTCGGTATCTGTTCATTGTGAGATATTTTAGTCACCAGTTTTATTCAGTGCCAGACAGTCTGTGACAAATAATGCTGTAAATAGTACAAGAAGAACAAGAACAAAAATCTGCACACTAGTGGCTCCCAAATAAAAATGTTATTCCAGTTGTAACATTTCAGTTCTTCAGGCTTCTTTTTTTTTTTTTTAACTTATTTTTTATTGAAAATTAGTCACTTTACTGAGACAAGGCTTAAGACACTCTTAATAGAGAAGAGAAAAAAAAAAAAACTTTACATAAATACACATTTAAAAAGGAGAGAAATAAAGAGGAGGAGAAAAAAGACCAAGGGGATGGAAGGGTGTGTGTGTGTGTGTGGGGGGGGGGTGCTTGCTCATCAGTGTTCTCATCTTATTAGTCCAAAAGCAGGGTACCATCTTTTCAAACATTTTTCCTTCTGGAGTCTCAAGTTAGATGTTAT
>JAPSES010000030.1:281700-300357 GCA_029822895.1 Maxillicosta whitleyi | reverse complement strand
CTGCAAATAATCTGATCATACAACAATAGCAAAATAAACTTTGACACGTTTTTCATAGCAGACAGTATGAACACAATATGTGTCATGTTTTGCATGGACGACTTAATTTCATTTGTAAATATAACCAATATCTTCTCATTCAGTTTGCAACACATTCAAGTAAAGGGTGGAATATAGTCCAGCACCACAAGATTGAGTTACTGCTGGACAAATTGTATAAAAAAAATAAAATAAAATCTGTTTCTTTTATCATCCCTTTACTGTTCAGTGAAAACCACGTGTCTCCAAAGGTGTTGATTTAACGTTCCTCCGGGTAAGTAAATAAATAAAGTCTCCTCCTGTGGACATGGCATTGCAGACATGTAATAAACATGTGATGGTCTAGTAGTAAATTATGATGCATTGCTGTAGATTAATCAACAGTACATAAAACAGTTAAAATGAACTCAAACCTAAACATTAATAGATGTAAAATGAAACATACACGCAGCAGTAATAACAATCCAAAAACATCTCTATATAAGATTAAAAAAGTTAAACGGAATATTCACTGCAAAATGACGGCATTCACTTTTCATAACGTAGGCTAACTGGTATGTTTTTGTTGCAGACTTTGTACTTTATTTGAAGTGGTGTGTTTTTACCCTGTAGTAAAAGTGTTTGTTTTTAACATTACTTAAATAAAGAATACTTCGTTTGCAAGTCAAGATTTTAAAATATAGTTTTGCACCTGTCGAGCTGACTCCGACTGTCAAAAAAACACCGACAATTCACAAAACTGCATGAAGTTTCTCACATTAAGTGCACGTGAAAATGTAATTATTAGTTTCGAAGTTATCAGAGACACAGACAGTCAATGACACCGCCGATGGTAAGTGTTAGTCTGAATATTATAAAGGTTTTCGGGATTAATACCTGCTGTTCTTGCCGCTGAACAGGGCGCCGCCATTGTTGTCACTGTAGATCACGTGGTCAGCGAGTCATGTGGTTCCAAACAGCCAATAAAAATTACCGAGATTTTATGTACTAGACTGAATGTACTGCATTAGGGTCATAATATATTATACAAATGCTTCACAACATTACCTTTATAATTTGTGCTTTATATGTTATACAAATTGTTAGAACTTGGTAATGATTTTCCTGTTTTTTAAATATTTTGTTCTTATTCTGATTATTCTCATATATTCTCATTATCATTTGATATCATTGTCATTTTAAATTTTAATAGCAAATTGCGTTGGATATTTCACTACCTCCATGACTTGCTAATGTATAACTCTACTCACTACAATTTATATATGTCATATACATATATGTATACAATCTTCATCATAATGACATGAATAACATTTTTGCAATTTTCTTTTTTCTTTTCTTCTGTTTTCTTTTCTTATTTTCTATTCTTTTCGTTTCTTTTCAAAGATATATACTTACAATTTCCACTACAAAATTTATCTTATATTATTTTACAATACACTGCATTATTCGCAGGTAAGTCAGTTTAAAATTTTGCAGTTATGGTGCAGAGAACTGTATGGAATATGCACAGATTCTAAACATTAAGTGTCTCTTGGATATTCTGTTTGTCATGACAGAGTTTACAATTGTTTTTGGGGAGATTTTAAAAGAAAAGAAATCACTGCCTTTAACAAACATGTACCCCTGCACAGTTTTCCTTTACAATCAGAAGAAACTCACTTCAACCCTGAATTAAACATTAAATCAGGACCTGCCTCCCACCATTTAAAATAAGCACATGTGCATAGTGACAGTTCTCAAACAACAGGAAGGGATGTAAAACTGTAACTAAAGCTGTCATGCCAGTGAAACCTCTGAGTTGGAGTAGTAGACATTGTATAAAATTAAGATACTCAAGTAGAGTACATACATTTCTTATGTGAGTCAAAAATATTTGCTTAGATTCCACTACTCCGACCTTCTCCAATATGACATTATTCAGCGAAGTTGTGTAACATGCCAGAACTAGTACAGGGAGTTAATACTGTGGCAGGTCACTGCCTTATCAGCTATAACAAACACTGTTTATCTCACGCAGACACTTTACCAAGACCAGAGGAGATAAGCTGTCATCCATGTCAATGAATTATTTCTTCAATGTAAGACCATGCAAAAGAGAACAACTTGCTCAGACCACAATGTTAAAATTCCCTTTATTAGGTGGTAACTTAAACTCATCCTGGGTGTACCCCGCCTTCCGCCCATAGTTGCTGGGATAGGCTCCCTGTTTACTTGAATACATGTTTACTCTATTGTCTGCTTTCTCCAGATGCCTGTGGCTCAAGCAAAGCCAACTGTTTGGGTGTCATCTCATTAAGGAAACTAAAAGATGTTAATGCATTCAAATAAAAGTACTGAAGTAGTAGATGGTGAGAATAACAAAACCTGCATGTTCCATTCATAGTTTTGGGAATCTGTCCATAACAGTCCAATAAGTGAATCTAACTGGTGGATTTTAAGTAAATGATTGCAAATCGTGAGTAAATTAGTGGAGAGCTGGAAATTTTCTGACTTGTATGATGCATCATCCACAGTCGTGGGGTCAGTAAACATTCAGACCTCTGTCTGTGAGGTGCAGGAAGACTTGTAAGTACTGAGGGGAAGAAGTTACACATGCACTCTGGGCTGTAACTGGCAAACACAGTGGGGTTTTTGGATGCATGCAGTGCAAAACATGCACACAACCTCACCTGTCTTGCCCTTCTTAAATACTAGATGCAGGCGCAGATCAGCTGGGGAAGGGGGACGCTTCAATTGAATCCACAGAAAAGCACAGTCCCACCCCTCCCTATTGTACCCCACAGAACTTTTTTTTGTAAAGAAACAAAATGTAGATACAGACAGTGGCAAATGATAAATAATTTTTGATCCCGTTTGAATTATGCCATGACTTACAAATGTGGTTCACATGAGTTTATAATATTTAAAAAGATAGTTTTGAAAAAGAAAAAAATTTAGTTTGATATATCAGACTACACAGTTTTGATCAGATCAGATGATCAGATTTGCAGTTATTGTAGCTTTTTATTATACTTTCCCCCTAACTTTGAAGGAACGAGGAAACTAGTTAACTGCTGTTTTGAGTTTGTCAGCTGTTGGTGACGTTTATCATGTGCGACAAAAGATGCCCTACACAAGCCATTTCATTTTTATTTATTTTTTAAATGGTCTTACTATACTATATTTCACACAAATTGCAACTTTCTTGACTTTTAAAATGTTGTTTTAAAAGAAACGCACATCTACTGGAAAGCGGAATCAAAAACTTTTTTGTCTCGTCATATTTGTTAGTTAAGTCCCAGTTCACGCACCGGAAGAAGCGGGATACCGCCGCTCCATATATGGACATTTCCAGGTGCCGTTTTCCCATGCCATTCTGAAAACACCTCCTACCATTCTTTTGTTATTCTGCGTGAAATGATCTAGATCTGTCTTTAAATGTACTTCAGTTCTTTTCCTTCTCGGACATTATATGTAATATGGTTCTGTTCTGTATCTATGACTGCTATTTCTGACATGTTTGCATTCAGACCTATGCATAGTAATGCAAGGAAAGTATTTTATTACATCATCCTCAGTTTATCATACATGACTGGGAAAACATCATGGACACATCTGCTTTGAAGACATGTACATCTGCTAGGATGCCCCCTACACTGTAGAGAACCTGTGGATGCTGCTGTCCAATCAGCTTCATACTTTCATCCAACCAAAACCTATTGATCTGATATTGTTAATCTATATGTTCTTATATATATATATGTTCTTCGGGGATTCATCAGAATGATCAGTAACTAGACGACCCAGTCTAGGCGATTCTCTGTTATCTGCCGCCTTTGTGCTTTTTTTTTGTTTGTTTGTTTGTGCGCGTGTACATTAGATTTCAATAGATCTGAATAGAGTCAGTGTTTCGTTTCATTTTCCGTCTTCGCGTCCGGGCTCGTGCGCTGAGGCTCGCTCGCTCACTGTACGTGACGTCAAACCAGCATGGCGGTCAAGGTGACTTCGGCATCGCTCTCTTAACATTTTTTAAACCTCTACTGTAACATGTCTGCATGTTTTCTGTGCGTTTTTCTGCGTAGGGGCAGTGTCGTTTAGACTTTGTTGTCCTGTCGGGGTATGCGGTCTGCGGATGCGGTGTACTCGGAGGCTGTAGCATCACTGGGCTAGTCCCTGGCCTTGATGAGACATCCACAACGTCGAAGTTAAAGCTAACCAACAGTCGAACTGCAAATTCAGCCCCGATAAAATAACAACCCGTAGATGGGGTCTTCTCGTTTCACTTCAACTTTGTTTATGTGCTCTCATCATCTCGCATTTTTCTGGTTTAACGCTTAACGTGTCATTGAAACGGTGTGTGTCCTCTTCATATGAGTAGTTTGTGCTTTGCTAGCTAGCCAGCTGTGAGTTGGTGTAGAGGTCTCCTTTCTTTTTTGGCTTTGTCGATTCTTTAGCTAGCTGTCTAACTTGTTTATCTAGGAAGGGTAAAGGGTGTAGTCGATTCAATTTGAGTGTCGTCCCTGTGGGTTCTGTGTCTCCTTTACAGCAAGTAGACGTTTCAAGGAGACCCGAAGTAGCTTGCTAGTTTTGCTTCATTTTATGTCCAGTACACCGACCGCAAAACCACAATTAAACCTAGTTTTCTTTGTAGATATTAAAATGCAGTAGTGCACACTATAGATTAACTTTATTTTTTCCGCTTTAGGTGCAATCTACCAAACGCGGGGATCCAAATGAGCTGAAAGCAATCTTCCAGAAGGTAAGGTCTGCAAGGACTTCCAACAGTTTAAAAATGTTTTTGTTTGCATTTTGCACGAATTTCTCCCAGAGTTGCTTGTGAAAGGGCTTTGCACATATAAACAACTGAGCCTGGACAGGACTCAGCTTGAGAATGAGCTCGTAATGTTGTCATGGGGTTTAAATTACAACATTAGCCTCAGTTTAAGGTCGAGCACATTCTGTTTTTACATGAAACATAAGGTGCTGATATGAAAAGAGTTAATGTTGTGATGTTGTAGTATTTCCTGTAAGTTAATGAAACAATGGAAGGACTACAGAGTGGTGCTTGGTGCAATAACTGCCTCATATCTGTTTCTGTTTGGATCTTAGTAAATCTTTTATGTATATATATATATGGAGTTTGTGTGTCAGTTAAACTTATCAGATGCATATTTGTGGTTCTGAACATTTATTTATGGTTTGCACATGACAAAAATGAGAATATTGAAGAGAACTAGTGGGGAAACACTTGTAATCTTCAAAATATCCATGACTAAAGCAGAGTAAAACAAAACTGAAGTATTTTCAGTTTTAGCTGATAGCCTATTATAAATAATCCTTAAAATGTGTATGCAATAATTATCATTGCTTTATTATCTTCCAGCCTTATATCGCTATTATTAGCTCTAAAGCATCTGGACTATACTTACTTTTGTTATTGATAATGTATGCCACATGGCAGTGTTTATACATTTGTTTGCAGTTGTGGTAATTTTCTACTGGTGCTATTAATCCTATGTGAATGCAGATTACCTTTAATGAGAGTACCTTACACTGAACAAAGCAGTTCTCAGAGCCTGGATAGCTCAGTCAGTACAGTTGAGTATCAGACTTTAATCTGAGGGTCCATGGTTCAAGTACCTGTACGGGCGATATCTCTTTTACTGTTTCACTATATGCTATGACCTGTTTAGATGTAGATTCAAGGTGTCCCATGTCACAGGGTTCATGTTATGCATATGAGAGGCAGTCACTATGATGCAGATGCTGCAGATCTTTGTATGGATGAGAGTTGTAATGAGTGGCTGCTTTAAGACCACTCTAAGTTAACCTTGACTGTCTTCTGCATGGTCCTTGTTTGACCAGATTTGTGACTGTCACGCAAGCAAGCGCATGTTGGTATGTTGATATGTAGAGGTCAGCTACTTGCATACTCATGCCAAGAACCTTAGTGCAGGTGTAATTTTGTCACGTCATGCTACAATAGCAAGATCAAGGTGCTACAATAGGTTCAGCATAAACACCAACACAGTTGTCAGCTTTAAAATAAATGTGTTAAAAGTTGTATACATGACACTGTATAATTTGTTTCAGTAGATTTTAACTGTTCAAAACACAGTTTATAATATAGTTATTTGTCATGCTTTGCACTCACTCTCCAGAACATTGACCAAACAGGTTGTTAGGTGAGTCTCTGTTACCATTACAGCTGGTGATATCAACTAATGTAAACCTCATGTGATGGGTTAACTTTTGGGTAAATGACACACATGGCTGAGAGACGACTGCAGCTGTAAATGCATTTTAACATTTGTAATGCTCATCTCACTATTGATTAGTGCAGCAAGTACATTCGTAATTGCTAAATGAAGTAACTATATCATTCAGGCAGGGAGAGAATTTTTTTTTTTTTTTACACCACTGAATAATTCTCCCTATAATTATTTTACTTTTTGTTTTCAACCTCCTTATAACCATTGCTTACATTATACTCACCTGCCATGCAATAAATGTACAAAAAGGAAAATACAGCAGTAAATGTATGGTCATACATCAACACATTCATCAAATATAATCACAGGACTTGCCCACACCAAGCTATAACAGGTACACCTTCACATAGAAGGGTTTTAAAGTATGTCTGTGTGTTATTTTCTTCCCTCAGTATGCTAGTGTAGCGGACAAGGATGGAGAGAAGTTTATGACCCCAGGGGATTTTGTCCAGAAGTACTTAGGACTACAGACACAGATCCACCACAACCCCAAAACAGTTCAGCTCATTGCTGCTGTTGCTGATACTACAAAGGACGGGTATGTAGCACCACAGTAGCAGTCTGCACCAACACTATATACACCCACATCTAGAGTTTATCAACGCTAATTTACAATTTATTGAGCCATATCTGAAAAAATCACTTCACTGTCATATACTGTTTAAGTTTCAGAATGTATTTACATGGACTTGGTGTATTACATAAGTACACACTACTAATGTTATTGCTCAACTATAACCAGAACTAAAAGGATATCAGTTGGCATATGACAACTTATTTATACAGAAGTTAAAATGTTACACCTACGCACAGGATAGGCATGACCTTGTTTATGTGTTTTAATTTAAGCAGGCCTTTACAACCATCTGATGTGTTTCTGACCTTATATCTCTATTGTTTTTTTTTCTTCTTACATTTCAACACATGGACTGTCACTCCTGCAGACTGATCTCATTCCAGGAGTTTCTTGCCTTTGAATCAGTGTTGTGTGCACCTGATGCTCTCTTCATAGTCGCCTTCCAACTATTTGACAAGACCGGAACTGGAGCCATTTCCTTTGGTAATAGTCGTTGTTTTTCTAGATTTATCTTCAGTTTTTCAATGTTTGGGCAATGTTTCAGAAGTTTTTTGTCAGTGTTGTTGAAGAAACTCTGTTGGATTAAAAGCACTGAACTGAACTGTTCTTCCCTCATATGTGTATGTTTTATGTACACGTGGAGGGAGAATTTCCTAATGGGACATTTTTAACCAGATTAGTCTTTGTTCTAAGTCATTACACATGGTTGGACTTATGCAATCGCTCTCACGCATCATTGTTTACTCCATTAACTTTTTACAATGAATTCTTCGTGTGCTTGACATTAAAACTTGACTAACACCTTTCTAAAATTCTTTAATTTTATGTATTCATGTTACAGAAAATGTGCGAGACATCTTTAGTCAGACCACTGTGCACCATCACATTCCCTTTAACTGGGACTGCGAATTCATCCGTCTGCACTTTGGACACGACCGCAAGAAACGCCTCAGCTACCTCGAATTTACGCAGTTCCTGCAGGTATAACCATGTTGGATCACTCTGTCCTTATGCTTTCTGTTTAGTGTTGCGTTTCAATCTTTGTCATACACACACACAGAGTTTTACTGTTACTATATTTAAACTCATACCGGTGTCATGTTTTAGGAGTTGCAGTTGGAGCATGCACGCCAGGCTTTTGCCCAGAAGGACAAAGGGAAGAATGGAGTTATCTCTGCTATGGACTTCAGTGACATTATGGCCACCATTAGACACCACATGCTCACACCGTTTGTGGAAGAAAACCTTGTCTCAGTAAGTGTTTGTGTAAAGGAAGAGCTTGGTGACTTTGCATCAGATGTGTGGTACTTTGCAACTCTGTTGTAAAGAATTTTGTGTTGAAATGGGAGAGATTTAGCAGCCCTTCAGCTGTGGTGGTTATGCTATAAAAAAAGCACATCACTGGCTTTTCCCTACTTATATTTAGTATAACTAAACCCAACTTATCTAATTGAAAATAAAGAAATTGGTTTTGTACCACATTTTTTTTTAGCATGTATGATCTCAAAACAGCCTGACAATCTGAAAAAAAAATTGTCCATCATTGGCATGAGAACAACATCAAACTTATAACAAACACATATGTTCATACACAGGGGGCTATGTTGTAGTGGGCTGGCTTTCTGGATGTACTCTGACAGAATAAGGGGGAAGATTTCCTTTGCAAGTAGCACAGTTTTTGCTCTCCATCCTCTTGTTATCTGTACATTGTCATGTTGATATGACATGACACACTTCACCATTTTTAAATGTTCCATCAAAACAATTTCTCTCCTGACACTAGTTTATTTTCAGCCTAGTACTAGTTACATACACAGTTGTTACAGAATATTTCATTATAAATGGCTGACAGATGAATTATATTTTGGAATACCCAGAGCTCTGCATGTTCTAAATTACTTTTCATAGCTTGAAGCTTATTCATTTTAGGGTTTACTAGGTTACAGTTCAGCAGCAAACTGGCAGAGAAGGCTCATTTGTTCCAGAATAATATCTGTGTCTAAATAAGTGGCAGTTCTGTGGTGTGAGGTGTTATGATGATGCATACACTCAGCAGAATCATATCCTTATCTGCTTCTGTTGTAGGATTATGGACCACAGATGACTTGGTTTAATGGTCTAATAAACTCTCCTCAGACTCAGTGTCAGTGTTTTCTCATTAATCAGTGTTTCTATTCCTTTCCCTGTTTATTAACAGGGATAAATGCACTGGCTAACACTCACCATAAATAAAATATTTTACTACAGGAAAACAAAGAGGTAAATTGGCTTAAGATATGAGTGAAAGGAAGAAACTAAACAAAGTACAATTTATAATATGTGAAATTTGCAGCTCTACATGTTGTTAATGCCTGGTTTGTTCTGTGTTTCTTCACCCAGGCTGCAGGGGGCAGTACATCTCACATGGTCAGCTTCTCATACTTCAATGCCTTCAACTCCCTCCTGAACAACATGGAGTTGATCCGAAAGATCTACAGCACTCTGGCTGGCACGCGAAAGGACACACTCGCAACCAAAGGTGGACAGATGGCTACCTACCTATTATATTTAACACATTACATCTACATTAGAACTGAGTGCTTTACATAGGCCATGTCTTGTCTCTTTCTCCAGAGGAGTTTGTTCATGCTGCCAACAAGTTTGGTCAGATCACTCCCATGGAAATTGACATCCTGTACCAGTTATCAGGCCTGCACTCCCCCTCTGGGTAAAACATTTGCTCTTCCAAAAATCAAGTATTTTTTTTTGATGTGACGAATAAATCCATCATAGCCACCTGAACTTAACTAACATGCATAGACTATAATTTCTATGATGACAATGATGCTTATATTTGTTCCAGGCGCCTGAACCTTGCCGACATTGAGAGAATAGCTCCATTAGAAGAAGAATGCCTGCCACACCACCTGGTTGAATCACAGAAACAGGTAGAAAAGCATTGCGTGTCATTAAAAACAGGTCTGAATGCTGTAATACTCATGGCTAGAGCTACTTTTGCTTTATCTGTTCAGTGAAAAACACAGTTAAAACTGATGATAAGCAGTTAATAAATGAGGTAAAACAAGGTTGTGTCTGGTTTCCCATCAGCCCCATGGTGATGGCTCCAGGCCTGTGCTCCTCCAAATTGCAGAGTCTGCCTACAGGTTCACTCTGGGCTCCATCGCTGGAGGTGAGTTCTTTAGAGGTCACAGAGGTTGTGTCATTGTTACACTAATACAGATATTTGGCAAAACACACTTTTGCCTCTGTTGGACCTTATGACCGTATGTAAATGGTGTTTTTAGTCACTAAACAGGGCTCACACAGGGTCTTAAAAAGTCTTGAATTGACACACCTGCATTTACTACCTTAAAAATTCTTTAAAAGGTTAAGTTACATGGCTGTAAACTTGTTTGCTGTATTGTGTTTAAATGTGTCCAAGCTGCAAAGAAAGTAATGTTAGTCCACTCAGTTCCATGTATTCCAATCCGACAATTTATATTGAAATCAGGAAACTATTACTAATTTTGTAGCCCCCGGTGAGAAATGATCACAGAGCATTCAGCCCAACACACATGCAGCTGTTAGTCACACATGCGTCCCCTGAGAAACCTGATTTTATATGGTCATGTAATGGGCATTAAATTCTGTTTTAAGTTGTCTTAAAAAGGTTTTAAAAGTCTTAAATTTGACTTGTAGAAACCTGTAGGAACCCTGCTAAAAATGTTCGCCTACACAGGTAGAACAACAAAGTAATTACAAAACAATACCCACACATCACAATTTACAGATGCCAATTGTTGTTTTGTGCACCTGAAACATCAAATACCAGTCATATAAGTGCATAAGTGATAGATCATTGTCACCTCAAATATTTGGAAGACTTAGGATATACCAGTGTACCTGTATAACAAATACAGTTCAACAAGCCAAACCAATACTTTAGATTAACTTACAGTGGTATGAAAAAGTTGAAGCACCTGTCTGAGGCTGCATATTTATTTACTCTGTCTTCACAGAAAATTATCACAGTGGGATACCATGCTTTGGGGTAAAAATCAATGATGAAACATGATTAGTTTATGAATCTTTGAGCTGTTAGGATGTAATAAAATCACCTAAAATATATGTTAATTCTCCTTTGTATGAAGTGACTAAAATGGATCAGTTCTTTAACCAAAAAGTAATGCAGTAGACAAAAATGTGACACAAAATATGACCCTGAATACATTAAATATGGATAGATAAGTAATATGTAAATAATCTGTGTCAAAAAATGCAATCAGATTTGTGTTTTTCTCAATCTCCTTTTTATGTGAGTCAGGGTTTGCTATTGTATCACAAAATCAAAGACAAGGAACAAACTGAAAGCAGCACTGAGAAGAAAGTACAAGTGTGAGCAGAATATTTATTTTGACTGGTATCACACAGATTCAGAGTCCTGTTCTTTTTTTTGTCATGTTTTTTTTTTCATTGGTTTGGGAAAAAAGGTCATCACAAATGTAATAATATTCACAACTGTGTCTTAAGTAGAAAAAAACCCGCCAACTCCTGATCCAGATGCATAGATGTAACTTGTGTGCATGTGCCTCTTATTTCCACAGCCACTGGGGCAACAGCAGTGTACCCCATCGACCTGGTGAAGACTCGGATGCAGAACCAGAGGTCGACCGGATCCTTTGTTGGAGAGCTGATGTACAAGAACAGCTTTGACTGTGCTAAGAAGGTGCTGCGTTTTGAAGGATTCTTTGGCTTCTACAGAGGTAACAGGGCTCCATTTTCCTTCTTTATTATCTTTAGTCACAGCAGTATTACTTTAGCTTTAATTTCCTCTTTTGTTTTACTTTATTTTGTTTGGTCTTTCATCTATTAGACTTCTCATGCCTTTTTTCCCTTTTGTATTTGGCTTTTCTTTTATGATATATCAATATTTTTTACTGTGATTTGTTGTGTTAGTGCTATTTCTAATGCAGTATCAATTTCCTTCAGGTCTCGTTCCTCAGCTTATAGGTGTGGCACCTGAGAAGGCTATCAAACTAACAGTGAGTCCACTTTCACTCTATAAATATTCACCTCACATACTGTACAACAAAGATTTTACTGTAATATGAACAAATTGAAATGAGCCATAATATAAGACACTTGTACAAACAATCACATTCAAATGACTACAAATCATTAAACTTGCCTTGTCTTTAGTCTCATGCCAGCTTGTCTTCGTCTCCCACAGGTGAATGACTTTGTTAGAGACAAGTTCACTGATAAAGACAACAACATCGCTTTACCTGCTGAAATTCTGGCTGGTGGCTGTGTAAGTACTGGTGCTTTTATACTGTTTGTGAATGCATAAAAGAAGCAATACATAATCTGTCAAGAATTAAAACCATAATACCAAACAGTACTATTTTAGAGTAAATATAATGCTATAAATTTTACCTGGAAAATACCTTTAACGCTTTTTCTGTGACTGCCTCGTGCACTTAGTTAATTCAGGGTTTCTGTAGGTATGGATTTCAATCTGAATTTTATGCATTAAAATGTCTTACTGGGATTTGTTAGGTCTTAAAAATTGGACGATAACATTACTTTTATAATATCTTCAGTCTTGCCTTTAAATTGTATTCGATTAAAACTACACATTAGAACATGAAATCAGTACCCATTAAAACCATACAATACTTGGTATGTTGAAATAAAGTAGCATCTGTTCTCATAAAAGTATAGATTTGAGATGTAACTGTGCATTAACAAATACAAGCTCATTGAGATGTGGCACAAAAACAGAAACTGCATTTGGAAGTCTTACAGTCACAGAAAAAAATAATAGACCATCAAAATTCATCAACAACTATGGTTATGCAATCAAGTACTAACTCCTGTGTATATCATGTGACTAAAACAGACATAAAGGAAAACATGGAACAACCTAAAAGAACTGTTTTTGGCAGTACAATGCCATAGCTATTGAAGTGATTTTGGTTATTATCAAGAAAACCATGGAAAATGGATAGATATCAAGTCTGAAATTAAACTCTTTTGAGCTGTTTTTGTTGTCATTATGTTTGTCCCAACGAACGTACCTTTAGTTGTAACAGACATTAAAATTAACAAGAAATTGAAGAAAACAAGGGGTGGTCTAATAATTTTTTCCATGACTGTACATGTGTTTGAAACCTGCAGAAACCCTGTAACTATTATTAGTTGCATGAAATGCAGCAGTTCTACTAGATTTCGTGTTGTCCCTTTGTTACAGTCCTCCACGTGCATGCAGTTTCATCCATTCATTGGTTGTAATAACCTGCTTGCTGTAATGACACATAACTAACAGGGTACTGAAATGCTGAAGTGCCCCCAGAGTTAAATTGTCAATGTCCAATGCAACATGTGTTTTTCTGTTTTTGTTTTTTGATAGCATTGTTCATCCTTACACACAATGGCCCAGCGCGCCTTACCATCCGAGGAAATGGCAAAGTAAATGCTTGATCCGGATTTAATTTTACTTTGAATGATTGTTTTAAATGACCAAGACTTGTCTCCCATCCCTGAGCTGGGTTCTTGTGAGATGCAGGAGGTTTGATGATTCCCATCAACATGTGAATAAACTGGTGATTTCTCTTATTTACCAGGCTGGAGGCTCTCAGGTGATCTTTACCAATCCTCTGGAGATTGTGAAGATTCGCTTGCAGGTGGCAGGAGAGATCACCACTGGACCTCGAGTGAGCGCGCTCAGTGTGGTCCGGGACCTGGGCTTCTTTGGACTTTACAAGGTAATATGTTTGTCACTCTCCGTGCTGAACAGACAGCTTCACGAGAGAAGGGGAAGGAGATGTTTTTATTCCTCACCCTCTAGCATTTATGTTTGTTTTTTCTTCACATTTGTCTGCTCTTTCTGTGACTGTCCAGGGTGCTAAAGCTTGTTTCCTGAGAGACATCCCCTTCTCTGCCATCTATTTCCCTGTGTACGCCCATACCAAGGCCCTGTTCGCTGACGAACATGGCAGGCTGGGAGCTCTGCAGCTTCTCACTGCTGGAGCCATAGCAGGTAACATTCGCATTCAATTTTTTTTTTTTTTTTTTTTTTTCAGAGCATGATCCAACAGTTTTGTAGTTAAAATACTGAAGCTGTCAGATCTGTATCTGAAGTTTAAGTCCTTCTGTTTTTGATGTGTAACTATTTTACTATGAAGCCTCATTTTGATCTGCATCTTTTTGCATTGTTATAGTCCATCATGCAGCAATTACACTATTTTAATACCAACTCAGTATTTCCTGTAACTTTCTGTTTTAAAGCCATTTAACATTTCTGCACAGGTCCCATACGGCAAGTGAAACTGTAAATCTTGTGGCATATACATGTTACATTAATCTGCAGTTTTCACCTGAAATGAGACAATAACATTCTAGATGACTAATCGAGATCAACTATGTGTTAAATTGTATGATTATGTTAATTTAGTAAAGGGCTATAAATGTGGATTATGCTTTAGTGGTATGTACATTATATGACGGGCCGTATTTATTCATAAAGATTAAAAGTTAACTTGCTACGCTGTATATTAACTCTGTAGGGATACTCAGTCTCAGCATTTTACCCATCCTAATACATACACGGTATTTAGCATTAGTATTACCATATAGCACACATTAGGAGTGCTGAGCTGCTATTGATTTAAAAAAAAAAAATCCTTTTAATGCTGACTGTTTATATCAAAGACCTGATTTTTTAATTGAATGCTGCTGTTGTACACTCAACTAAATGTGCACCATTACACAGGCAACACTTAAAAATGCTCCATCATCAACATTAAATCACAAATTTTGTCCCCTTTATTTTATACCCCTCCATTTCCCAGGTATCCCTGCGGCCTCCCTTGTGACGCCTGCTGATGTCATCAAGACTCGTCTGCAGGTTGCAGCGAGGGCCGGACAGACCACATACAATGGAGTTATTGACTGCTTCAAGAAGATTATGAGAGAGGAGGGCTTCAGGGCTTTGTGGAAGGGAGCTGGAGGTGTGTTTACGAGCTGACCGTGTGTTGTGTGTTTGGTCAGGTTAGTTTCACATCTAAAACATGTTTTTACTGTTTCCATTCTAGCTCGTATGTGCCGGTCTTCGCCTCAGTTTGGTGTGACCCTGGTGACCTATGAGCTCTTACAGAGGTGGTTCTATGTCGACTTTGGAGGACAGTAAGTTTATATTAATCTTGTAAAATAAAAAATAGAGGGAAGAAAAGCTGTGCAAATACTCTTTAAGTCTATTTTGCAAGTAGCTGCACATGGCTAAAGTATATATTTTATTGACAACCATTTGTGTTCACTACATTTTAAGCTCTATTCTATTATAGACATGATACTAAAACTGATTTGAACACTTTTTTTAAAAAAAAATCCGAAGTTGAAAGGGTTTAATAGTAGTCACATTATAATATTACTTATGCAATATAAGTAAAGCCTGTAGGAGTTGAATTTTTATTTTTTTTAGTCTTTTTTTTTAGGCAACAAATCACAGGATGCTTTACTTTCCAAGTCTTGATCACACCCCACTTCTTCTCTCCACAGTCGTCCGGCAGGATCTGAGCCCACTCCCAAGTCTCGGATCTCAGAGCTTCCTCCCATCAACGCAGACCACGTCGGGGGCTACCGCCTGGCTGCTGCCACCTTTGCAGGGGTGGAGAACAAATTTGGCCTCCACCTCCCGAAGTTCAAGTCCTCGGGTGTGGTTTCCATACATCCTCCAGAGCCAGCCCCTGCCACACCAGCCGAGGCACCGTAGAGGTGTAGAACATCATATCATTTCACCACCCCTTCTCTCCTCCACCAGGAGCCAGACACTTAGATACAAAATACCCACCGTAAAAACACACTCCACAAATGTAGGAACAAATGACAGCGGCCCACTGCTCTCTTGGGTGAGGGTGTGGTCCAACGGCATTAAGCCATTCACTGAGGTGGAGAGTTGTGAATGTGACGAAGCAGACGGCGACAGGACCCGACTGCTCTGTATCTTCAGTGGCTGAATTCTTCTGGCTTCTCCATCCTTTGTGTTCTTCTCCAGCATTTGTTGAAACAAAAGCCTAGTCCACACTAGTACGAATATTTTCTCAACAGATATTTCCCCCTTCTGTGTAAAAAGAAAAAAAAATCTGTCCACTCCACCTTTGTTTTACTCTTGGAAAAACAACTAGTAAACCACTGTTTCTGGTGGATTTTAAACCACAGCAGCTTTTCCCTGTGAATTAAGTTGAGCAGCGTAAAATAGTAAAGATATAGCTGACTTGACCATCAAAATGACAACAAATTAGATCTTTTTTTCCAGTATGAACTCAAGATAAACTTGATTCCAAGTGCTTTTCGTTATCAACACTATATGTGCAATATCGATTACATAAACAAAAAGTAACACTTGTAAATAACTAAGATAAAAGCACCAGTGAGCAATGACTGAATTCAGTCAAAACAAACAAAAAGGGTGCATTATGAACTTTTGTTTTGTTGCACAAATCTCGATTTTATGATTTGGGTGTTTTTCACAATAATTAAAAAACAAAAACTCAATTAATTTGATAAATTTCCAAGTGCCGGGATGAACTGAACAATTAAAGGTGGCCTATGTCCATTGTAGTATTTCCAGATATATTCACATTACATGCGCCTTTACCGTTGAAAGTGTGAAATTGTGGCCTAAAAGATCATTTGCATGTTGATGAGGCCCAAGTGTAGAGGACAGTGTTTTGTGAAATATCCGTATTATTGTGGACGGGGCCTAAGGCGCTGCAGGCTGCCTCTCTCTCATAATATGATTTTTATCAAGTTTTCTGTCTGATACTCAGTCAGACTTCTCTTATTGGTCAGTGGGCATATATTAGATTGGGTCAGCATGGTGTGTGGGGCTTCACTCCTAATTGGTCCTTACACGGGAGGCTACTTAACTGTAGATATTGTATAACTGTACAGAGACAGCACATTGACCAGAAGTAGCAAAACAAATGTTACAAAAATCCTCCTATACAAACTGTAACTGTAATGTTACAATGTAGGCAATGTGGGGCCTTTGGTCCTGGTCTCTGAGAATCACTTACTGATGTACAGAACTTTTCAAGTGTTTTCTTGATAAAGAAGAATCATGGGCAAAGAATTAGTTATTAATAAATTAAATGTATCTCAGTTCTGTCATTGTATTTTATTGAATAAATCATCCATATGGTTTTAATTTTACAAACGACTTTTGAGTTTTATTCCAATGAAAAAGTGCAACCATTGACTGTCAGGAACAGTAACAGAAGAATACAGTACAGGTAGTCGTTTCAGAATACTTCAGCCATCATTAATCAAATGCGGTTGCTACAGTGAGCTTTTAGCTCATTTTTATAGAGATAAAGAGAAGCTGAATTGTTTTTTCCAGCCTGGTGAGGTTGGGGTGCTGCTTTATGAATGGAATGAAAGAAATCATCAATTTTAGTGTAAAATTTTTCAAATGCTGCTTTACAGCTTAATCTCAAACATTTATTTTCGATCCCCTTAAAAGAGGACAAGTCAGGAAACTGTTTTCTACTTCTAAACAGTATAAAACAATAACCTTTGGTACAAGAAAACAAAACACTTCTAAATGTACTAGTCTCAGTAAATTCAAGGCAAGAAAAGTTACAGATTTTTGCCCGGTAAAAAGCTTGTGCTGATTACAGGAATGTACTACTCAAGCTTTTAGTATAAAGCAGCATTTTGAAACAAAACACAAAATACTTAAATAGTGGCAACCACCAGAATAAATATTAAATATTGCAGTGGTTAAAATGTAAGAATGACACACTTTTGCACATTTGCCGTTAAGTCAAGAAATGTAAGTGCTGCTCAAGGATTAAGGGGAGCTGATAATGATAAATCAGTGTGTCATTTCACCACACTGCTGAAACACTGGCAGCATGTGCACAAGCGTGTCTGGAAAATAGTAAAACATGTAAAAACACTCAAATAATATGATAAAAAGGTGCAAGTACAAAGGTTTGCATATTTAAAAAAGGGCTGAGTTTGGAGAGGCCTTAGGAGAAGAGCAGTGTGGACCCTGAGGGCGTTGTTGCAGCTAAAATGACCTTCTAGTTTCCTCTGTTCAGCCACTTAGACTAAATCACCATTTCTCTTCTGATACATGTGACATTCACTGTTTTACACATACTAATTCCCTAAAAAAACATCTCTAAAGACTGTCTTCTAATCGTTCTACCTCTGCACATCTCCTCAGGCCGATTCATGTTTTCTCAAAGTGGAAAAAGGGAGGCTGGAATCCAGAGAGCAACGAGTGGCTCCTCTGGCGCTGTTGTTTTCATGTAGTGTTCTGTAGTGTTGCATTGCTTTGCTAGCTGTGAGTGCGTGTAGTGTAGTGGAATGAGTTATCAGTGTCAGGTTCATAACTTTTAAGCGTTAGCTAGCTCCTCAGCCTCATCTCGGTTCTCGTTGATTTCAGCCAGAGTCCGAACAAAGCGTGTCCATTCGTCTGCCTTGGGAACACAAATTTGCTGCAAAACAAACAAAAAAAAAACCCACAATATTGAACAAAGTTTAAAGCTAAAAGTTAGAGAAAGCATCCTCGCAAATGTACCATGTCATGCAGGCATTATAATTGTAATTAGTTAAATACAAATTTTGAAAGAAATGCATGTCTATGTAATAAATGTCCCTCCATTTGTCATTCAGTCATTATTTATTAAATGTAACCGTGGTTCTTTCAAAATGAGGAAATTACATATGTGCAAAGATTGTAATTTACCTTTAGTGTTATATAAACCTAAACTAAAACAGTTTAGAACAAGTGAA
>JAPSES010000030.1:262589-281600 GCA_029822895.1 Maxillicosta whitleyi | reverse complement strand
ATATAAATAATTAAAATATTTTGTATGTCAACCTGAACTTTACAACCAATACCTGATAGCAAACACCAATAGATGTAACACAAAACTAGTCACTGCACAAATATGATACCATGTATTCATCGTCCAACATCTACAGTTAGTGGTCATTTGTTATACATGTCATATTTTGAACAAATTAAAGATCATTTTCTGCGACAACAACTGTGGCTGTACAGTAAAGTTTGACTTTAAATACCAGTACAAGATCAGATTTTTATAAGTATTGTAAAAATATAAGTAAACTGCATGTCAAATGCAATAATTCAGACTCTATTAAATAATGCAGCTGTTAGTACAAAATACTAAATGTAGAAATATGTTGTATAATACAGTGTTTTAACATAACATTTTGTTTCTGGGTTTTTATCAGTTGCTTTAAAAAGTAGAAGCAGTGAATGGATGGATTTCTCACCTCGCCCACATCGTAAACCCGCACCTGACCCTCGGAGTCTCCAGTTGCTATCTCTTTGCCTGAGTGAGACCACCTGACACGGTTCAGAGCTAGAGACCCTTCCACACTTGCACTCGCAGTGGGGACCTAAAAGACACACATCAGCCGATACATAAGCACATTCATAAAGCTCAAGTCCCTGTAATATCTCATGATGTTAGAATGGTGCGGTGTACTGTGTATGTGCGTACTTCGGTATCATTGTTGAGGTTCCACAGGTCCAGGCGTCCGGACAAATCCACACAAGCGAACAGGGCAGGGTGTGTTGGAGACCACATGGCATCGTAGACGTAATCGCAACAGTCTTCGAATGAGTACAGTGGGCGGGTACTCTGGACAGACGCATAACCGTAGTGAGCATGTGTATCTTTACAGAGAAGTACGTGTCATGGTACACCTGGGCTTTATGCCTCACCTTGGTGCTCCACAGTTTGACGGTCCAATCGAATGAGGAGGAGATAAACAGATGAGAGAAGTCAACAGGCCCTCCAGCGCTGTGACAGCTCAGCCCTGTGACCGGACCGTGGTGGCCCTCGAACACCTCAGTGATGCCGGCCTTACTGTAACACACAGAAAAATAAGTAATGTTACACCTTCCTACGTGAAAGCCCACTCTGTCATTCACACTTTAGATGTTACCAGATACGTTCACTAGGTTAGGAGGAGTTTGAGAATGCTGCCACGGTCCAGTTTTCAGATCCTAGTTTACATATAAAGTCTTTGTCATGAATGAAAAAAGCTCCTTTTGCACCAACATTTCCAGGAACTCATTTACCTGGGTAAAAGAATTCCTGGTAATCTTTGTGGTTTGCGTTTCCATCACACTTCAGTGTTCTGGGGAAATGTATTCAAACTGGGTTTGGTCATTTTTGAGACTCGAAGTCCCTCTGAATTTCTTTTCTTATTTGGCAAATGCACTCTTTAGTGTATTCCTATGGACAGACAGATTAGCGCAAATGGACCTCATCAACAGTCTGTTTCTCGTCACTTCTCTTCTTTGTCCCATTTGCCAAATGTTCAAAACAAACTGAAGCTTGTAGAAATGGAATAAGTCAGTTTCAGCCACTCTGTAACTTCAATTCAAAATGTGGGTGAAAGTAAGTGCAGAATGGTACAAGTGTGTTCCACCAAATAGCACAAAGCTCCGCCCCTCAAGAATTCTGAGAAAGTCTTAACCCCCTTATTAGGAACTTTTTTCAGGGAAAGTTTCAGGTAATTTCAGTGGAAATGTGCTGAGGTTTTTCAAAACTGTCGTTACAGTTAATTAACATAGTTAGTCCTGTGGTGGAAAAGTGGCTCAGTTACGTTCCACCACCCTCACCTCCCATGGCGGCAGGCGGTGTAGACGGAGCCGTCCTCACTTCCCACTACAAAGTTATTGACATCCCCCAGAGGAAACGCCATGGATGTGACGGCCACTGCCTTGCTCTGTTTGAACACGAGCTCCAGACTGTCCTGTAGGGAAAACGCACAGAAATAAACCGATCATCTGTGACGAACCATTCCATACTCATGAAAAAAGGTTTACAAGTGCTCATACCTGGGGCTGGGAGAGCATGTCAAGACTCCAGGAGCACATCTTTCCATCAGTGGAGATACTGATTAAGTTGTTAGCGTTCTGGGTGCCGACCACATTCACACAGTAGACTGGGTGCTGCACATGACATGACACAGTAAGAAGTCAATTCCATTAAAACCACTTTAAATCCATCTTATGTGTGTGTTGTGTGTCTTACTGTGTGTGCAGCTGCAGACAGTGGGGTTCTCTGGACAGGGGTGCGCTTGTTGCTCCTATTGTCCCATAAGACAATCTGACCAGAATATGTCCCGCCCACCACCAGGTTGGGGTGAAACTTTGCAAACCCAGCTGACATCACCTCTGACTGAAGGACGAGAAAAATACAATAAAGAACCAAATGTTTTCAAATAAATCTCAGCCTCTGTCTTAATATCTGCTTAAACACAAGTTATTCAGCAGTTATTCCAGAAAAGTCATATTTACTGATCTGCTTAAATCTTTCCTTACCTGGCAGTGGAAGATGTACTCGGGTGTACCCTTCTTGTACTTCATGTTCCAGACCAGAGCCACTCCATCAGGCTCATGGGGAGCATCCTCATTGTTGTTATAGGAGGCCACCAGCAGTTCTGGATACTAAAAGAGTCATGATTATAGTCAAAGTTAGAGATGGAGGTGAGACTCCTCAAGGGATCACAAATCAGTCATTTTGAGTCAAACTGTCATGTTTTTTAAGGTGATCTGTGTTAGAGATACAATGACTAATTTTCAAGGCTTTTGATCTTCTTAAAAAGTCTGACTTGCCAATGCTTATTTATGAGGATCCTAATTTTTCTCTCTAGGAATTGCAATAAGCAGCATTTACAGATTTTTCCTTTAATGGAACCCAAGTTACAGGTCAGGGTTGGTAGACATAAAACCTAACTGAAAATGAACTGCAGTACATGTCACAGTATCTGTAACAGAAGCAGATGAGCAATAACTCATGATTCATTCCTCAACCTCACCTTCACCTTGTGCACAAGTGGACAATATTAGACTATACTGAACTGTTCAACATGTAGTGTAAATTAAACTCTTTTATTATACACACATACATCTTTATATTTTTAATATTACATATTTATTAGGACATTTTCTTTCTTTTTTTTTTTTTATCTATACATACAATCAATGTTTAACTTTTTTGCCATCTCTGCATTGTGTGGGACTGCACTCCATTTCATTGATGGAGCTGATGAAGCTGAAAAGTGAATAATCAGCCAATTGATCTGTGTGTTTTAGATCTGTGTAGTACTAAAGAGAACCAACCTGTGGGGACCAGTCGAGGCAGGTGACCACTCTGTTTTTAGTCCAGCGTTCATCTGCAAACTGTCTGTTCACAACTAGCTTTGCACCTGCCTGTAGATCACTGACAAGAACATAAAAGTGAATTATCATATCATTTCATTCCAATTTGCACAAAGTTTACAGGTTTCTTTTTCAGGTTTCTCACCCCTCCTTATCTTCCAAATCTCTGCCACTGTAGTCAAAGCAGACGTCCACCTGCTCGGCCAGAACTCGCTCCACAATCCTACTACCTCGCTCAAAGAATGACAGGAACTCCTCAGAGTGCAAGACCTGCAGCTTCTCCTCCTCAGTTAACTCCTTAGGAGTGTCTGAACACAGTTTAATAAAAAAAAAAAAAAAAAAGAAAAAAGAAGTAATAGATGAAAAAGTTTTGTCATGAATACACTGTTGGATAGTTTCAATACATTTTTGACCATTTCAAAATCATAATTTAATACAAAAATTCAAGTTCAAAAGAGTTTAAGTAATTTAAACATTTTAAAACATCTTGTACTTTTTTTTACTTAACATTATCACATTAATGATCCAGCACTACAGTGAACCGGTGAGATGTCCGAGGTGTAGGCAGGATAAGCTCCTGCACCCCTGCAACCCACTTGAAGATTAAGTGGTTCAGAAAGTGTATGCCTATTAATAATTTTATCATAAAAATCATTGTTAATTATAACAGTTTTGTGTAAACAATGCAGTCCAAAGTGCTTTACCATAAACACATGCTCATAAAATAGGGCTAAAAATGTCATAACAAATGCAAGGTAAGTGTAACCCTGGTCCTAGATTGGGTTTCAGTTCTACCTTCTGTTTAGGTTTTGTTGAGTTTTGCTGTTTTGTATTGTTGGCCCAATCAGCATGCTTAGTTGGCTATAATCACAGCAGTGGCCATTGGTTCACTGAAATGCATGAAAAGCAGCACAAGCAAGACGAAGCTGCAGCTACATATTCTTCTTAAGAACTAAGGGAAACAAAGGAGATCTGTCCTTACCCTCCTCCTGCTGTTCGCCTTGGTCATCTTTCTCCTCCTGAGCATCATCGGTTGGTGGGGGAGCAGTTATCTCCTCATCCTCATCCTCTTCTGTAACATAAAGCACATTTAAGTTAGCCTTTACACCAGTCAACTTCATCTAAATTCAAAAGGTCTATATAGGTTTACCTTTCTGATCAGCATGTGTCAGTGCCTCTGTGGGTGTCTGTGTTTCTTTGGAGTAGGACACCATCTCTTTTGGGACAAAGTCCACCTGGGTCAGTTTGGACATACACAGCCTCACGGCTCCACGTCTACACACGCGCACGCACGCACGCACGCACGCACACACACACACACACACACACACACACACACACACACGATAATAAAAATTAACATACACAGGTCTTGGCAGTATGACAAACCGACACCCATTTATGAATGTACGGACAGAAACAATGATGTACACGCATATTATTGTACAAACTGGGACAAATTTAAAGTGAAACCACAAAAACTGATAAAAGCTGGAAGACAAGCTAAAGGAGAGAGGAGGAGCAGTACCCCATGAGCTCAGAGTCGGAGTGCAGTTGCAGAGTAGAGGGGTCAGGATCCCAATGCAATGTCCTTTTACAGCCAAACCATCAGTGGGTGTTAGTAAGATAAAAACAGAGAACAGAGAAAAAGAACGAGCATGGAGGAGAGAGAACGGAATGAAAAACGGGAAGGTTGAACCCACAGACGGGTAGGAAAGAGGTAAAGATGGAGAAGACAGCAAAAAGAAAGGAGGAAAGGTAGAGAGAAAAGGAATAAGAACAGAGTGTGTGTTAATTGAGAAAACATCAGCGTGCCAGTGAAAAGGCAAAGAGACAGGTCAGAATTCATCAGGTATATTTGCAATGTTAAAAACACACACTTTGCATGCAGGTAGAAGTCTATGCTGCATAAAATTATCAGGACTTTTCTGACAAATGCATGCACAAACAGACCTTGGTCCTGCGTTTCCATCCCCAGAGTCTTGACTTCCTGCATCGCTGCCCACTGATTTGTTGGAAGGGGACATGGGGGCGGGGACTAGGTAGTGAAACAGACATGTATCCTCTGTTACTACCCTCAGGGGCTGAGCTGTTGATGTGTGTGTGTGTGTGTTGATGAGAGATCGCGTGGGTGAGGGAGTGAATATGTGAGTGAAGGAGGGAAGGAAAGATGGAAGAAGTGTATGTGAGTGGGTGAGTGAATGAGAATGAGTTGCATGCAGTAAGAAAGACAAAACACACAAAGGACAGACAGACAGACAGACAAAAGGGAGAGAAGAGACAATGAAAATAAATGGCAGGCAAGGATTAAGTGTCATGCAAGTACACAGTTATGTCAAGTGTTCAGAGGAGAAGTCGACTGATGAATTGATTTGTTAAAGCTGAATACCAAAACAACAAGATTCAATCAGTACACATGCAAGAAAGACATTTAATATATATATATTTACATCTCTACTTGTGATGCATACAGAACGATTTAGGTTTTGTTGTCATGGTTACATATAGATGTGGGTCATGCAGATATTGGTATTGAATAGTTGCAGTTCTTTATGCTGTAGAATGATTCTAGAAAGTACTTCATAAATAAAGTTTCACTGTATTAACCAGTGAACAAGTATAAAGGCAAAGTAATGAATAAAAATGGGTAGGCTATGTAATATATTGAGATGTGCCTAGTTTCATTCTGCATTTGAATCACTGAATCCTCATCAAATTGAATCATGAGACCAGTGAACATGCACACCTGATTCACAGACGGTGCCTACTGTCACTACATATTGAAAACCGGAACCAGTTTCAAATTGTCCAGTTCATCTGAATCATATTCTCAGAGCTTGTCATTTTCTTTTATCAATGCAAGCATTTTCTTCTGACATTTGCAACAAGAGACAGGCAACTTGCAAAAAGACCATGATGGAGTGGAAGAAATGATAAACGGGTTTTAGTTTATGAACAAATATGACAACAGGGCTATGTCTAATGTGAGGATAATGATATGTTCAAATAGCTGTAGAAACATTGATATGTAAAAACATCTTTCATGTAACATCAAATTAAATTCAAGTAATATATTCCACTTTTCTACACAGAAAACTGATCAGAAAAAATTATAGGGATCAATAAAAAAAAATGTGAAGTTGATAACAGCATTTTTATCTAAAAAAAAAAATCTTAGTCATTTCTAGTTTAACCAGGTTGCATCCACTAACTGCTATTTTTGAATAAAGGCACCACACAAGAAGTTAAAGTAAGGTATTTAAGATAATTTGCATGAAAATGAAAGCGAAGCGTTAACCTGATGTGGTTATTTGTAACATTAAATTATTATTATTTGTACATTTAAATTAAATACATTTGTATGACTTTCTTAAACATTCTGTCTCTATTGTGCTTTTAACCAGAGAAGCTTAACTCTCATTTAATTGATTATTTTGCCATTAATTAATTTGACTAAGCTGTTCCTTTCAGCAGTTATACATGACCTAATACAGTCAACAATGTTTCATTTTAAGCAGCATGGATATCAGAAAATTATTTTTTCTGTCTCCAAATATCATTGTGAAATCAGCCTTTCACCATCAACTATCGGTCGACCTCTAGTTTAGATGCAGTGTGAGTGGTGAAGCACTGCAGTTGAAACCAGTAAAGTTAAGAAGTTAAGGAAGAGACACTGCAACAAAAAAAGCAAACACCCAGATATGATGGAAGATAAGTGGGGACGAAAGTATGAACAGAGACATGCATGTATTGTTTCTGTACCATGAGGTATGTCAGGGGTGATGCCGACACTCTGCAGAAGAGCCTCTGCCTCCCTCCTCTTCCTCTCCAGGTCAGAGTCTTCATGGCCGCCTGAAGACCCCCCGCCCACATCGACCCCACGCTTTGAATCTCCCTGAGGAGCACAAAGAAGGAACATAGCTTTACTATGAAGTCAAACTGTAACATATCTGAAACAAACTAAACAGACACACGGAGGGTTTCTCTTTATTTGAACAAAGAGTTCAAACCACTTACATCTTTCTTTTTTTTCTCTTCCTCTTTTCTCTTCTTTTCCTCGCGAATCTGGGCAATCCGTTGTTTCTTTCTTTCAAGTTCAGCCTTCAGTTCGCTCTTGTCAGACATACTGGAAGAAGAAAGGAAAAGCTTGTCAGAATTTATCAAGGACACGCAAGCAAACGTAACCTCTGCAAAAAACAAGAATGTTTAGAAATTGTCTTTTGTGCTTGTTGTCATTTCATGGGTTTGCTTTATGGGTTTTCTTGCATGCTTTCATCCTAACCTTTCTGGCTTTTCACAACTACAGCTAAAAAAAACTCAAATAAAACTGATCAATTGTAAAAACCAAAAATGTGCATACATTCACTAAAGCTAAAGGTAAATGAATTAAAAAAAAAAGGAAACTAAGAACAATATCAAAATTTACGCCTTTCCTGATATTTTGTCTCATATTAGCTTTTCACAGTGTTGAAGCTGCACATTCACATCCAGTTTTTGTGTTGAAGTTGTGCAGTTGCCCTGGGCCTATCACACTGGAAACATGTGAACACCAGCAAATGTCTGTAACAATATCTTCTTTGTCTATTTTCTTAATAATGACACTACTGAAATCTTATATTCTCAAACGAATACATGACAACTATAGTGATCTTTTTATTATACCGCCAAGTAATGATAATCTTTGTTTACTGCTGCAACTTTCAAGGTATTTGGTTACGACTGAGAGCTAGAAATAACCTAAATAAAACTGTGTCCGATTAAAGCCACAAACTGGTTATAATTGCGTTCTATAACAAGTGGGTATTTTTTGTATGTCCGTAACAGTGGGATATTATTAGATATTCACCGCACCAACACCCACTGTCACAACTGCGGATAAAATAGAGCTAAGCCACATATTTTGTCCTTTGCACCTTTTTATTCTTTGTCATAATAAACTTATTTGTCTTGCTTTGGTGGGTTTCACAATTGTCAGACGTATTTCTAATCTAATTATCGGCTCCGCTGTCAGAGCGGACAGCTAACTGTGTTAGCATGCTAATCTCCATGGTACTGGACAGGCCTACCGTTAACCGGAGAATAAACAGCTAACGGGCGCGTCGCAAATTAATTGAGCGGCTTTTCTTCACGCTTTACGATCACGTTTAAAAGCGACACAGTTATAGATTAAATACCTGATGCCGGATTGTTAGTTAAAGACGGCGTGTAACACCAGGATCCAGTTTCGTTTGTGTCTGCAGTGAAGTGATGGAGACTGATGATGCTGGAAGAGACAGCTCCCAAGTCCGCTTCTCTTCTTCCTCGCCTGGACACTCACAAACCGGTCAAACACGCTTTTACCGCCCCCTACAGGCGGAAAACGCACTTCCCTGAAAAACTTCCTGTAATTGTGTTGCTTATTCACAGCTCTAGAAGTCCTTCTCGGTTAAAGATAAAAATAAAAATCCTTCACGGGCAGTTTAGACAAGGTCTACATTATTTATAGAGATTTGTTATGTATCCTTTCTATTATATTGTATTGGTGTTTGCAATTTAGTCTGTTCATTTATATTTCTCTTAGCTTCTTTTTATGTGTATGTCCTTAAATTTATGTAAAAAAATAAAAATACACATTTTCTTTGAATGATTAATTTTTTGAAGAAAATTCTGTTAATGCAACAATAACTTCATTTTACGCTTCAACACTAGTACAAGATGTAAATATTGTGAAACACAATGATTGCATAAGGAAGTATCTGTACATGCATCAGTAAATAAATGAGCAAACACATCATGAAATGATTTGAACACTGTGATTTATTCTTGATAGATGAAGTGTAACATTGACTCAGTATGTTGCACCAGGTCTTAATGTGGATAAATAAGAATAAGAAAAGTAATCAACTCAACTTTATGAGCAACAGTGTAGATAGATCAAAAACCAATAGAGCTCCGTAGTCTACAACAGGAAAATCCTATAGTGTTGAGTCTGTCATATCTCTTCCAAATTGTGCACAGACAATTGTGTTCAGTTTGCAACACAGGAACACATTACACGTTACCTGATACACACAGGAATTCTCAGAATGTCCCTTCTGGGCAACACAATGTTTTAACAATATGATTTGTACACCTTCACAGAGGTTTAGTCCTATTGTTTTCAAATGAGCACTTCCTGGCTGCAGATGCAGCATAAATATTTTTTTTATGCTCCCTCCACTTTGAGCTTAGCTGTAAAGTTATTTCAACCACTTTGACAATATCTTGTTTTTACACTGACTTGTATTTTGTACATTTAATACCACTACAAAAAAGTGTTAACCAGTGACGTTTCTGTTCAATTTAATGAAGTATAAAGTACAGGAAACTCAACACAATGTCCTTATGTGTAAATATTAGTCCTGAGGAGGTTAAATATTCATTTTCAAATACAATTGAATGGATTGGGCTGAATATTTTTAAGATCAGTCCCGATGACCAGTTTTAGTCTTAATTTACCCCAAATCTAAGCAGAGGACTGAACTTTTGTAACACATCCAAGCCTGAGTTGAGATCTTTAATATGTGAAACTGATCCAAAAGTATAAATTGATGGGAATGTAGAGTGTGTTGCATAGTCATTTGAACTCTTAATTTGTAGTATAATAAAGCATGCTGCTGATCAAACAACCAAGAGAATATAAAGTTCAGTTTAATATCTTTATTTGAGATGATCTAACTTCATTGTTATGCCCTATTATGTTATTTACAAAATCAGTAAAATTCAGTACAATCAACCATTTTAGCATAAGAATGAAAAAGAATTTAGCTATTGGTGTTAACACTACAAAATAACACATGAAAATGAAATGTGACATGATACACATTACCTTTCAATCAAAAGTTGTATTTATTGTTTTTAATTCAGTTTATTGTACATTATTTGCATATGGAAACAGAAAAGTCATACTGAGATATTATTTTGAAACCATACTACATACTACATAAGTTTTGTTTTTTTTACCCATCAGTCCTGTTAAATGATGGATGGCTTGTGTTAGTATTACATTATTTCACACAGACTTGAATTGATTTTTACTTTTAGAGTCTAGTGGGTGTTGTCATTTCTTTAACACTCTGTCTTTACTCTTCATCGGGTTCTGGACTGGCGTACCGGAAGGGGTCAAAAAGGTCACTTGTGAAATCATAAGGGTCGAAGTAAGGGTAAGGGGTCTTCTCAGAGGGTGGTGCTGCAGGAGCGCTTTCCTCAGCTTTTGCAACTTCCTCTTTCACCACTTTTTCTTCAACAGGTGCATCAGGTATGTCTTTTTCGACAATGGGGCGTGGAGGGTGGTCAATGAGGCAGTCGGGGTCCCAGTATGGGTCACAGTCGTACTCCATTCCTTTTATAATGATAGTAGGAGGAGGAGGTGGGTCAGAAGTTTTGAGAGCAGGAGGTGGTGGAGGTGGGTCAGACTTTTTGGGAGCAGGAGGAGGCGGTGGAGGAGCAGCAGCTGCTTTGATCTCCTCCTCTGTTTGGGGCCTGCAGAAGGGGTTGTATCGAGGGTCGCACAGTACCGGGACGGCCCCCGTGGGCAGGTAGACGATCTGAGGTTTGCACAGTGGGTCTTTGGGGTTGCACAGATAGATCCTCTGAGCGTCGGCCAGAGGGTCTGGTGTGGGAGCTGGAGTGGTGGGAGGTGGAGGGGGCAGGGTGGTTGTAGTCGGAGCTGCAGTAGTGGTCTGGACACCCATAATGCTTTGGAAGCTGGAGGCATCCGGGCCGTAGGTCAGCTCTAAGTGACGCATCTGCTGATACAGCATCCGGATTCTGTCGATCTCATAGATCTGATAGAAAAACAGGATCAGGTTAAGAGAAGAAACAGGATGTTATAAGTGATTAATGGGATTAGTAAAGTATTCTGATTCCAATTCTGATCACACTCAAACTTCTTTATAATCCACAGTTCATGAGGCTTTCTGAACGTACTCCCTCAATGTGCCCAATGCTGTTGTAGAAGCGATAGTAGGACTGAAAGTCAGGATTTCCACGGTACCACTTTGGGTCAGGGTTCCTCTTTGGACGAGAGTTCGTCAAGAAATCATGTGCTTGAGCAGAACCAATGCTAAATGGATTTCCTAAAGATGAACACAGATTATAAGAAATAAACACATACATCCATTATAAATATAAAGAATTTAATGACTAAAATAATTATTTAAAGTGTTAGAATTATTATCTTACATAAAAAAAAAAACACAACTTGGAATTTTAATATGGAAAAACAATCAGATGTAATCACATGGACTGGTCAATAAGTAATAAGTTACAGTGGTGGTAAAAGGTTTTGGATGCCCCATACATTTTTCATGTCATTGAATTCTGCCAAATATTGTTCCATTATGTTCCACACATGCTCTATTCCACTGCTAAAGCCCCTTGAAACACAACCATTGCATGACATGTTTTTTGTTACTAGTAAACAAAAAATTCACATTTTCGTGTCTGTCTGATGTAGCCACATTCATTTTATGATAATATTTGAGATTGTGTAGAATTTTAAGGGTGTCTAAAAACTTATTTAGAATACAGTGATTAAATACCTGCAGGATTCTTCAGTTTTACCAGTGATGTTGCATTTAGCAAAGCTGGAAAGATGCAGAATATAGAAGAACACATAAATATTCATGCATTAAAATGTACACGTTCACTCAGATACATATACTGCTGTAACAGTATTACAACCAGTAGTGAACTTGATATAGTAGTACTTTATTGAGCAAAAAATAATCAATACTGATTCTTATTTTACTTTCACAAACCTGGCATTAAGAGCAGGCAGCATAGCACCTTCAACAAGGACTCCTGAGAAATCATCCTCAGCATCTGCATATGAACATTTTCACAAGTTAGTTTTATTATTACACACAGTTACAAAAATGCAACAAAAATGTCATACATAAACCTACAGGATGCAGGCGCTTTTATACAAATCTGGAAAAAACATAAGAGACCATTCTAAATATCTGGACTTGAAGTGAGGGGAAAATTCTGGAATAACATTAAGTAGATGGATGAACACAAACTATCATATTAAATACATCTGCTGCAGTTTTACATATAAGAGGAGCACAAAGAACCCAACAGAAATGATGCTCAGAAACCATTGTGGAAAGTTAGGATTTTTCTACCAAATATACTAAAACTCTTCCAAAGTGAAAACATCAGGATTGTCTTATGCATTATTCAAGGTCTGAAAGCAGTACTCTCTTATCATTTTCTGTAAATAAATGCTTGAAATGACAATAATTTCATATGGCATTTTGGAGAAATTTTTCAGTAATTTCTGGAATAAAAAGTCCATTTTACTCATAACAGTAAAACCAGTGGTTCCTTGTTTTTTCCACTTATATTGCATATTTCACATTATTTCTATATTTGAGTTTCTGCACTTTTTATGCCCTGAGATATCACTGATTAATCAGGTTATCCTTTAAATGATCATTAAATCTGGCAAGAACTTTCTGTCCCTGGATAATTTGATAAATGCAGCAATGCAATTACGCTGCAAAGAAGAAATAGGTCACCAGAGATTACGTGATATAAAAATAGTCCTTGTGTTAAACTTAACAAGGCTACTTGAGTGACAAAGAAAAGCTATCCTGCTCACCAGCTGCTGCATCTCCCCGGTGTTGGTCTAATCTGCTGCAGAACATTACTGTTCATAAATACTGCTGTTAATACTGAGGTGTTTCCATTGGTTACTGACCTGCAAGTGGGCTTAACCCCGCCTCTTATACATTAGTGTTGAGGCATGGAGGAGCTCATTAGCACACTGAGCATGAACCAGTAGTAAAAGGTACACTTCAAACAAGATGTGACTCCTTGTAAAGCTCAAGGAAACATTTTTGTTTTGTAGAACGCCTGTGAGGTGAACACTTGGTCTGGGTTTTAAGCTGTTTCTGTAGGTTCAGAGTCATGAGTGAAACCATCAGTAGAACTCTGAAATAGTGTGCATTCCTCAATCTACACCTGTCAGAATCATCAAATATATTTCAGCTATAGATTGAGGAATGCATATATATACTGTACCTAAATATACAGGATTATGTGGACAAACAGTGCTACTGTAGACTGATTCCTGACTAAACACACCTGGAAGGTAAAAAATTAACCCTCTGTCCTAAAACAGCTGGAAATGCCCTTTAACTTCAGTCTTCACTAGTCAAAGAATAGAGGGGGAGCAGAGTCAACTGCTGTTTAAGGCTTTGAGAAATATGCAGGAATTATGGACAAGCTTGTCCAAACACCAAGTCAATGTACCCCAGCCTGGGAATCGTTGATTACAGACTTCAAGTTTGTTCACTGTTTGTTTTCACACTGATGCGTCCTCATGTTTGTCAGTGGTTTCCAACCTTTTTTTTGGCTTTGACCCCATTTTAACATCACAAATTTCTTTCTTTTTTTTTTTTTTTTTTTTTTGACAATTTTAGATTGTATTTATTCTATATAATGCATATTATTATGGACAGAGGCAGAAAAGCCACGTACAGACTACTGCATAAAGTGAGAATTTTATTTTCTTTGGTCAGGATATGTACAGTCAGTTTGTATTTACATGGATGACAATTAATACTAAACAAACAATAACTCAAACTATGAATTATGAAAGAGCTGCAGCATCTGAAACTGACCACAGTAAACTTTTGACAGATAAACAGAACCACAGTGCTTCAGTTTCAGCTTCACAGTTTGTCTTTTATGGATTGGGATTCTCTCTCTCAACTCTCCATATATTTTGTATTAGTAAGTTTTTATTTTTTTTTATTTTTATCAATTACTAGAAATTTTAGGCGACTCCAGGTGGGGTCCTGATCCAAAGAGTGAAAAACATTGGTCTAGATAATTAAAACACGCATTAAACGGGAGCACAGAGCGTGAGAAATGACAGATTTTTCTTCCAATCTGTGTTTTGGTATCTCAGATGAGGACAAAATCTGATCAAACACAACACCAGCGGAGGGAGATATTAAAAATCAACAAACTTTTCTTGAGTATGACAGTGTGAAAAGTGACTTTAACGTGCAGCAAAACGGTTTCTATCAGTATTTTGAAATTATTTATGAAGTTTTACATTACTTTACTACAGCATGTATGTTCACTTTTTGGCCACTTTATAGATTATAGTTAATCTTGTTTAACAACTGATCAACATCAGTCGTCTTAAACCACCTTGTGACATCTCTGACGAAGACATGTATGTTTGACTGATTACATGTCTGATACAGAAGGAAACTAAACAAAAAGATTATTGTGTTTGTTGCATCACTGTCAAATGAGAACCACATATCTTTTAAAATGCATGTTTCATGGTCAAAAAATAACAGGCCTGTTTTCAGTTTTGAAGCAATGCATTTGCCAGTAACGTGAGTGAGACTGTAAGCTTTATTTCACATAATATAGAAGCCATTTTTAAAATTAAAATTAAAATTAAATTAAATGACACGTCAGTATATGGAATAGGAATAGGAATAATAATAGTAATAGTAATGATACTTCAGTATATCACAAACATTCAACATTTTTTGGAGATACAAGACCTTGAAATATAAATACTGCAATCTGAAATGTAAATAAATCTGTCACACTGATGTACGGAAGAAAATCTACAAAACTATCCACCTGTATAGAGTTGTACAAAATGTAAATACTCAAGTAAATTTGAGAAGAGTGCAGTCAGGCTTTTACTGTCCTTCAGGTTTTTTTTTTTTTAAGTGAATGGTATCTGTTTTGTTACATTCCCTGGTGATCTGTTCATTTTTATCTGCTCAGTGTTTGACATTTCAACAGGGAAGTAAATTCTAAGCTTCAAACCAGCAGGTAAGGCAGCGATCAAAGAGTACAAGAAGGAGCCAGGGAGTCTGCAGCCTTCTGCCAGGTGGCTAATGATTAACATCATACTGAAATGACAAAAATAGAGGGGTGAGAGTACCTCTTACTCTTAAATGATATGTATTTATTCTAACTGTAAGTTAAGCCAAACAACTCTGCAAAAGTAAATCAATCACAGAAAATGGAAGTAGGTGAGAAAAGAAGACAAAAAGGGATTATTCAGGACCTAGATCAGCCTTCATTTTAAACATTAACTGCCTTTTAATAGCGGTGTAACACCTGATTTCACTGTGTTCTTCAATTCAGATCAGACCAAGAATAAGGCAGAGGATGGAGTTGTTGTATCCACTCCAATGTAAAGCTGCTTTCCTTGCACAACTTTACCACCATCAGGGTGTCAATTATCCAGCGTGTGCCCCTCTGATCTTCAAGTGAAATTACAACTTGTCCTGGAGCTCTCTGTAGGACACAGTGTGACTGCAGAGTGTCCACTTGTGAAGGGTTAGGTATTATATATTTTCACTATTAGTACTTTTACTTAAGTGAAGAAACCTTTGCACTTCACCACATACCGTCTCATCTTGTGATCTAAAATATAATCAAGATATATATTTATTATTTGGGAGTGGGTTTGGGGTTTTGTTGATGGTGCTGTAAAGTTGTTTTTTTAGTGAACACAGAGGAAGTAAGAGAAAAAAAAAACAAAACACATGTACAGGTGAAAAGAAATCTGATTCTGGTGACACGTAATGTAGTTTTTTTTTTCTAGTGGCAGTTAAAATTGTGCTGTATCCAACCATCCATTTCTTACATGTGATATGTGACTGGAATAATATAACAATTTTGTGAAAGTTATAGTATATCAAATATTTCTTTAATTTTATCAAGTAGCAATAAATATTCAAAGATCAGGATCACTGTATGGAAGAATGGACAAAAGTGATTTGCCAAATCTTTCACATGTATTATATATCTGAAACAAACTCCTGTCTTTAGTACTTTTACTATTGAGATCCTACTTTATTTTCTCCCATTATTTATTAATTTCATTTATATAGTGCAATAATTTGCACAGCTTTATTATGGAACCAGTCTTATATGGTGTTGAAATACATTCTATTGCTTTTTCCTGTTTTGGATCTTGGGTTGTTTTTTGGACCTACTGGTATTTTCTTGTGGAGGTTGTAAAAAAACAAACAAAATACAAAGACTCCCTCACTGTACTCTTCTTCAAAAAGCTGTGCTTTCATCATTCACTGACACACTTTAATAACTGACACAGCAGTGAAGTGTCAGAAAGCCCAGATTTAACACACATTTCACAATAGCAAACCCTCCCTGTAATGACCTGTGGCAGAGATTTTTGTGGTGTATAGGAATGTGAGGAATGAATCATTTAGTGTGGTCAGATTGCAATTTCCAGTGGAAGTTTCTGGTTTCAAGCCCTTTTAGCATTGACTCTCATTGGACTGTATCTCAGTGAGGTGCCAAAACAGCTACACATGTAGTTGATGCTGATACAAATTGTGTGATATTAAATTTCAATATTTTTGTTTTTATTAATTTACAGAATGCCTCTGGATATTAACTCTAACTCTGACCCATTTTGCTTGATTTCACCAAAGATTATCAGGTTGTGTGGTTGATAAATTTAATTTGAACATAATTTTGAGATGAATTATAATCATTTCCGCATTGTGTTTTAGATCAAACTGTTTCACTTCCATAGTCTTCCACTAGATGGCAGTAGAGCTGTTGCGGAAACGCACCGGAAATGTCCATTGTGTTTGTTCAGTTCCTTTTCCTTTAAGGATATTGAAGTTTTGTAGTTCCTGTGTTATTGACCTGTCAGCGTTGTAGTGCAAGCTGTCACTGCTGATAATTTCTTCGTCTTACTAACAGAGTTTTCGGAAAGTACCACAGCAAGTATCGGGACGCCGGGCTCAGAGGATAAGTTATTGTTGTTGTTGTTGGTGGTGTTGAATCAACGAGCAACGAGCTAACGGCTAAGTTAGCTAACACAGCGAACAAGTTGACAAGTCCGGGGCTTAGCTGGTAGTCGACCGCAGCGGGCAGCGTTAGCTAGCTCCCCTGAAGTTAGCTAGCTAGCCGAGGGTAGGAAGCCGCCCACTTTAGCAAAGCAGCAATTCGAACAAACAAAAGTGAACGGTAAGACTGCTGAAACTTACGAAGGCCTTTTAAGGTTAGCTAACATTATTTAGAGCTAAGTAGAGCTCATCCGATTGACTGTTTGGAGTTTTGCCCAAGGGAAAGCGTCTTGTCTGGGTTTTGACAGCTGCACAATCTGTCACTACAACTAGTCTGTTAGCTCTTTAAGTCACTGGGTTATCTTGTGCTGTCCAAGGTTATTATTTGTAAACTTATTTTAACTTAAAAGATTTGTGTCACTTTGTGTGACTTAACAATAGGTTAGGTAGATGAATAAATGCAAGCAATACAGTGGGAACATTGTGTGATGTCACAAAATGTTCCGGGACATTTGGGTAACAGGTCAGGATACGTTTTCAGTGACAGAGCAGCATTGTGACTTTCTACTTATTTACTTTGCGTTTAGCAAATGACTAACCTCTATAGTGAATACTTTGATGGGTCACAAGTTATACAAGAGCCTGTTATAACTTGCAGATAAGTGGCCTCATTCATTTGACTCTATTTAAGTAACTGATAAGGTAATTTGGATAAGTTATTCAAAACGTTTTCATCTGTCTCCTTAAATGTCAGAATATGTTATTGCAAAATATATTTTGTATATCTTTGAAATGTGAGTTTCTAACCTTTGAAAAGTCAACAATATTGAGCTTGATCAATGATTAATCAATCGGTTGAGCTAAGTGTTAGATCATTCCTCAAATGTCTTGTTTGGTTTAGAATTCAATGGTTTACTGTCCATAGAGGAGGAAATAAATGGATATAGATCTGAATTTAAGGAGCTGGGATGAGACAATTATTAGAACAGTTGTCAATCTATTCTTTATTGCAGCTCTCCTCATACTATCTTGCGTAATAATCTTGCAGACTTATTCACCAATTCACATGAGGTTGTTTTTTAAGAGGAATTATCTGACTAAACGGGTTTATTATGTTATATTACAGTTGCACTGAAAAGTCTGTTGCAAAGAAAGCTTTCTGTTCATCAAGACTCCTTCTTATTATAGTAGTCAGCTTCAGTTCTGATGACATGTGCTGTTCATGTAAATCTTCTTTGGCAGTGAGTGGAAGCCCTGCAGGGCTTCACACTCCCATTGCACAGCTGTTGCCAAGAGAAAGGGGGAGGTAGGAGCGGGTGGGCTTGTGCAAGTACCCATTGTTAGATCAGGTAGTTGTCACCACTAGGACTGTGTACTGCCACGCCTGTCACGCACTGTGTCACACCTAAATAACTGACACAGCAGCAAAGGCCATCTAAGGATTATTAGGGCTTAATTACATGTTAAACAAGTGTCAGCAAAAGAGTCAGACCCACATAGACCAGACATTTCAACATAACAAACCCTCCCTCTAATGACCTGTGGCATAATTTTTTGTGGTGTGAAGGAATGTGAGGAATGAGTCAGTGATTGGACCTGTGACACACAGAATGTCATGTTGAGCTGCAGCTTTCTTTGGCAATTTATGTCAAGTAATTATTGTCAAGTATTTATGTGAAGTTTGATAGAATTGAATGTTATAAACATTGAGAAGCTATTTTAATCATATCCTACCAAGATACACCGGACAGTTATAGACTCCAAGACTCTGATCTTTGTAAATAAAGGGAGGTCTTAGTTGGGCTGAATTTTGTGCG
>JAPSES010000030.1:204045-262489 GCA_029822895.1 Maxillicosta whitleyi | reverse complement strand
CTAAGTATTGTACCCCAAACACAATTTCGTTGCCTTTTTTGACAATGACAATAAATTCTTGAATCTCTTGAATCTCTCTTGCATCCACTTTCACTCCAAGGTTTGTGACAATTGTCTTAATGAACTGGGCCAAGGAACCCAGATTTACAGTGGCAGGCCCAGAGGTGCCACCAAAAAACCATCACCTTTGTCTTTTTTTCATTATACTTTAAAAAATGTATAGCCATCCAGACCTTTATGTCCTCTAAACAGCTGAGCAGAGGTTTGAACATAGATTCATCCCTCTGTTTGAGCAGGACATATATCTGACTGTCATCAGCATGACAGTAAAAGGCAATACCATGCTTCCTAAGTAGGGACCCTAGTGGAAGCAGGAACAGAGAGAAACGTAGAGGGCCTAGAAGTGAGCCCTGAGGGACCCCACATGAGAGGTGGGCAGATGATGGCACTGACTCATCAAGGCTAACTCAGAAGGTTCAAAAAAATATTATTTGATTAAAAACAAGGCAGTTTAATTTGGACAAATGTTGTTTTACTATTCATCAAATCACATCAAATTTATTTATAAATCACTTTAAAAATAACACCGTTGACCAAAGTGCTGTACACAGTCATAAAAACAAAAAAATAATAACTCAGAAAAAAATGAACAAAAACAATAAAAATAATTGTTCATTAAGACAATAAAAGCGAACCTCTCACACTGAGTTAAAAGCCAAAGAGAAAAAAATATGTGTTTAGAGAGGATTTAAAAATAGAAAGTGAGTCACCCTGCCTGATGTGCAGAGGTAGTTCATTCCACAGTTTCGGGGCAGTGACTGAAAAAGGCTCATCACCTCTCAGCTTCCTCTGTGTCTTTGGGACGACTAACATTGACTGATCTGCTGATCTGAGAGCGCATGAAGGAGTGTATGGCTGGAGCAGGTCAGAGCAAGGCGATTGAGACTTTAAAAAAAAAAAAGAAAGAAAGAAAGAAAACAATTTTAAAATCAATAGAAACCAACTGAGAGCCAGTGAAGTGACACTAAAATTGGGGTAATATGGTCCCATTTTTTGGCTCCAGTTAATAGTCGGGCAGTGTTCTGAACAAGCTGCAGTGGCAGAAGTGACATCTGGCTAAGCCCAACTGCGGTAATATAAATGAGTTTTTGATAAAAGCATGGATTAAAATCTCAAACTGATTCATTGCAATTGTAATATCGCTCAAAGAAAAGTTAATTTCAAAAAGAACTCTAGCTGATTAGGTTAGTATGGTATCTTTTCCTCTTCACAGCAGTAGAGAATACAGTTGTTTGTGCTTCTTCAGGATAGGTGTTGTCCTGCATTTAATTTTTATGGCAGAATGAAGATACACCTGAATGATCACTAGAATATTTCACTCTGTAGTTCCTTCTATTTATGAATGAATAAGAACAATAACCAATATATTAACTTAAAAATGAAAAGCAGTCCCACATTATAAGTGTTAATATATCTTGAGAAAAACTTGCACATTTGATCATTTTTAACTTTTTTGACTGTTGTTTTTGTTTGTAAGTGCAGTGTCAATTGTGTAAAAAGCAGCACTAAATATACAAGTGTGTATGCGTCGACCAGCTGCATGTTATGGACACGACAGAGTCTGAAATTAATGTACACTGTATGTAGACTGTGTTGGAGATCAATAAAGTTTATCTGTATCTGTTTCAGGCTGGATCTACTAATGCATAATGTGTGACTAAATGAGCAAGAACTTGTAGTGAGGGACAGATGTGTAGGGACAAAATATTGTATGTTGAAACAGGTGGCGTTTGCTTAATTTTGAGTTGACCCTTATATGTGTACCACTGAGAGCTATCCTACTTTTCTTAGTTTCATTTTTTTTTATTTTTTTTATCCAAAGCGTCCTGGTGGCTTATTGAGGAGGAACATTGAGCATGCTCCCTCTTCTACTGGGGCAAAGTTGATTCGTGATACCTCTCATAACCTCTTTGCTTTCTAAATCAGGCTCCCTAAAGTCCTAGTCTTGAAAACTTCCCCTATTGTGTGCTGTATCCTGTTTTAATCTTCTATATACGTGTAACTGAGGACATTACTTAGAATAAAGTTGTATTTGTTAACTGTTTTCACCCAGATGGAAGCTCAAAGCTCAAGCGGGCTGCTGCTTTCAAGGAAAAGGAGGAGAGATGGCTCCAATGGAGAAACTGAGGAGGGCGAGAGGCTTGGGAAAATCCCCAGGTGTACAGTGGTGAGTTATCTGTGTCCAATAGTTTTTATTAGTTCTGTGGGAGTGAATTTTGGCAGAACAATTGTAGTCTGAGCAAAGATAAAATTCATTTCAATCTCAGGCTATGCTGCAAGTAAAGATCCAATCATTAAATGACATCAAGGCATGTTGTCTACTCGTAACGAGGCTGAACTGATACTCACTGTGTTACAACAGTGATATTTATGTGAATGGAAAAACATTTAAAGGGTGGAAGAAATTGAAGAGAATCTCGAGTGACGAGTGTGCAGAGAAAGTTTGAGGTTAGAGGTTTGTAGCTTCATAAACACACCTGTTGCCTTGATCATCGTGGTAATTCATCGCATGTTTATATTGGTTGATGAGTAGATGTGGGTCATTGAGGTTGTCCTCTTAACTTTCTTACATGTTTGTCTCAGACTGTCTTTAATGATGAGACAATATAAATGTGTGGTTGTGAATGTCGCTCACTGAGATGCAGAACCACCTGTTTTTCTTTTATGCCATAATCACAGATGTCATTAATTTTTCTCATCTGTGGTCTGAGATGACCAAAAGTCACACAGTCTAGACTAAAAAGCTGTGGTCAGCTAACTATTAGATCAAGGATGTCAAACATACAGTATATGGGCTCAAACCCAGACCACAAAAGGGTCCAATCTGGGCCATGGGAAGAATTTGTGAAATGCAAATATTCAAGTCAAGAATGTGAAAATTATTTTAGTTCAGGGACTGCATACAGCCCAATTTGATCTCATGTCTGTCAGAACAGTAAAATAATAGCATTATAACCTATATATAATGATAACTCCAAATATTTCTCTGGCTGTAGTGTTAAAAAAAAAAAAAAAAAAAAGGAAAATTACATGTAAATGTTCAGATTTACTAACTATTTGTTTATTTTAAAAAAAAAAAAAGGGAATAACCTGAACAACCATGTACACCGTGCAGAAATTTCTCAAGAAAGTAACTGGAATTTTGGTAATTTATTATGTCATGACATAATAAGTTGTAAATATAGATCTAATATGATCTGTACGTTGTAATGCTTTAAGGCTAAATGATAAACTGAAACATGATGTTGTTAAACTTGATCTACTTTTTTTCAAGAAACTTTAACTTGTTCATGTTATTCACATTTTTTAAAGTATAATTTGTAGGTATAAACATTTTGATCATGTAATTTTGCTTTTTTTCACTTAAAAGCATTGAAAAAGTTTGTAGTTGGCCACATTTATAGGTTATTATGTTATTATTTTACAGGTCTGGTCCATTTTAGAACATATTGGGCTGTATGTGGCCCCTGAATTAAAATGAGTTTGTCATCCCTGCATTAGATCTTGGAAAAATCAGATAGTTTTTGATTCTGTTCATGTTGATTTTCCATGAATTCAACTGATACCTAAAAGGACACTTGTTGGATTAAAAGGAGTTTTGTTGGACTCATTGTAGATTTTGGTAGTTCTTAAGAAAATATACTCATTTATCGAAAAACCCAGGTCATGATAGTTACAGTAATACAGTAATATTTAACATTTTGTACAGAAAAGGTTTTTGTGTGATTTTTTTTTTTTTCTTTCTTTCTACTGTTTTATTAGGGATTGAAGCACCCCGCCCCTTTCGCAGATGAACTGGAGCCAGCTGATGGTAAACCATATGCCAGAGTCAGTATGGAGGAAGCCAAGAGGGGAACGTCATGTGAGTTGGACTGTTTATCTCAGTTGACAGTGTCTCTAAGCCTCTCACATTTTTATGTTTCTCTCCCGCCTTGTGATATTTTTATTATTTTGTTAAGTTGTCAGGGCAATCAAACAAACATGCACACCTTACGGATTAATTAAATATTTGAAACCTGCTTATTACTTTTTTTCTGTCTAGCTGAGAGACCGGTTCGGGTGTATGCAGATGGCATCTTTGACGTTTTTCACTCAGGTCATGCCAGAGCACTCATGCAGGCCAAATGCCTCTTCCCAAACACACACCTCATTGTTGGAGGTAAGTTTGTTTCTGTGTACATTTGAGCTGCTGTTCATGTTGTAAATGCACTCGATGAATAATGTCGTGCGTGAGTGTGTTGAATCTACGAAAAACCACGAAGAATGTCTACAGTTATTTTATTTATTAGAGCATAAAAAGCATGAAATATGATGTAAAATGTACAGTTGTCATTTATTTCTCTGATCTAATAGTAAAACTAGGTGTCATTGTTTACAGTTTGCAGTGATGATCTGACCCATAAATACAAAGGCTTCACAGTGATGAATGAGGACGAGCGCTACGACGCAGTCAGACATTGCCGGTACGTGGATGAAGTGGTTCGGAACGCTCCCTGGACGCTAACACCAGAGTTCCTCGCAAGACACAGAGTGAGTCGATGACAATGACAAAAGGAGCAACAGAATCAAAACATAATATAGCTTTAATAATGAGTTAAAGCTACTCAGTCTGTTCATTGAAAGAAATCTGGAATTGATTGTTGACACATGTAATGTAAAAAACAGTGACGGCACTGCTTGTGGTAACATTTTGTGTATTTTTTTTTTTTTTTTTTTGCACAGTATGTACATCTGAATCTGGTGTGTTGACTTTTCTTGTCATAAATTCTCCAGATTGACTTTGTAGCCCATGACGACATCCCATACTCCTCAGCAGGAAGCGATGACGTGTACAAGCACATCAAAGACGCTGGTGAGTAACCATGAGTGAGAGTGTGGAGCATAAAGACATAAGGTCACAGGTCTAGTGTAACCTCTGGGGCTGGTCATTGGTCATATTCATAGGCTTTCACTATTGAATCTGTTGTATAAGTTATGAGAGTGAGGTTTCACTCGTCCTTTTTCTTGCACTGTCTGTCTCCCTTGTTTTCAACCAGAAAATAAGCGGAAAGAAGGAAAAAATGTTGCATATCATTTCATATAACAGTGATGTTTTTTTCTCAGGGAATGAATATTATCACATGACCTCTGTTTTCAGTGACACGGTCCTTTGACTTTAGAAATGACAGACATAGCAGATTCACATGAGATTAAGTTCACAGAGATGTTCAACAGTTGTTACTATTATTAACAGTGTGAACAGAGCTTTAGTCACTACAGGATTCACTTTAGCCTTTCATGGGTCTTCCCACACATACTCCATGAAAACTCACCCAGAATTATTATTAAAGTATTACAGATTTTCTTGGAAAGGAAAAAATAACTTTGCAGAATCCTCAATTTGCATCCAAAATATTATATGTATTATAAGTATGTGTAGGGGGATCGGGGGAAAATTAATAAATAAACTATTAGTTATTATTAAGATGTAGTATCATGAGGTTTTTTTGCTTATTGATTTACTTGCAGGAACAGTTCAAGTGGTAGACAAAATTTAGAAGACGTGACAGATTTGAAAATATTGCCTTTTTTTGCCTTTACAACATGATTTATTTTCATAATGTTCATGAAAAATGCAGATGGTTGCTCTAAACACAACAAATCATGGTTTAAGGTGACTTTATTAATATCTGTAGGGGGATTTGTTCTGCAGTCTGGAAAGGGCATTTCAAACATACACAAAAAACATTAAAACCACAGGACACACACAGGGGACAGGTTAAAAACAGCACACACAAAAGACATGGACAGGTACTATCAGCAGCTCACTGGTCACGGTTAAAATAAACTAGATATAAATAGATGATAAAAGACTTTAAAACAGATTTCACTAAAAATGCCAATATTAAACCTATAAAAGCATCATGATATAATGCAAGGGACAATAAATAAATAAACAAGTTAAGACCACATTATAGTAAGCCAGAACCCAAGAATTAAAATATCAGATGAAGTGAGTTCTACTGTTGTTTTTCCTGAATGAGCAGGATAGACCTTGTACATCACACAGCTCTGTCCTAAGATTCACCATCACTTTAACCACAACCAAACCTGACGATGATCATACATGGAATTTGACTTCCTCTGTGAAGGAACATGATGGTGTGACGCTAACAGGGAAATAGTCCTTGTTTGTTTTTTGTAAGGAAAAGGATATTTCATTCCTTTTATGGGTATTTTAATGGCCAATTGTAAAACTCACAGATGAAACCTCTTAAATATACCAAATATTCCTATAATTTTGGCCACTTTATTTAGATTAATGTTGAATGGATGTTGAGTATAAATTTTAGCTCATTCTAGTGAATTAGCATTTGATTAAGCTCTACATGTACTGATGATAAAATTTAAGTTATACATTTAGAATTCATTAATTATCTTTATATGATTCTGCAAGGTCTTGTGAATTTAATAGAAGTTTTCACAATTTTCAAGAAAGTCGGTGACCTCAGGTCTACTTGAGTCGGTGTCGAAGACCCTTTTGGGTTTCTGTAGTGATAGTGAAAACAATGGGAGTATTGAGGACAAAGCGTTTCTCTATCTACAGGAATGTTTGCTCCCACTCAGCGGACAGAGGGAATCTCCACGTCTGACATCATAACACGCATCGTCCGAGACTATGACGTGTACGTGAGACGTAACCTACAGAGGGGCTACACAGCCAAGGAGCTCAACGTCAGCTTCATTAATGTGGGTAACGTCAACACTGGCTGATCTGTGGTCTGAGCCAGAGCCTATTATTCACTATCGTACTTTGTCTACTCTCATCAGGAGAAGAAGTATCACTTACAAGAGCGTGTGGACAAGGTGAAGAGGAAGGTCCGTGATGTGGAGGAGAAGAGCAAGGAGTTCGTCCAGAAGGTGGAGGAGAAGAGCATCGACCTCATCCAGAAATGGGAGGAGAAATCCAGGGAGTTTATTGGCAACTTCCTTCAGATGTTTGGCCCAGAGGGAGCTCTGGTGAGACGCTGCTCTTTACTCTTAATCTGATTAAGTTTTATGAGAAAGGGCACGTCTTCATTCGTGCCTTTTTTATGCGTTGTTGAAAACATTTGGAGTCATCGGCTCCATGTTTGTACCAATACCCACTGTTGACTGTTCAACATGTTGATATGAACAGAATCCTAATGATCCACACCACGACCTCATAATGAAATGAAAATCTATTTACACTGAATATAAAAGAGTTCAGTGATCCGTTATAAGACAGTGTTTGACTTTGGGTGTAGAGCCAAACTCAGTTCCCACTTGTTCTGTGTTTTTGATCTTATATCCTTAGTGACATTGCACAAAGTCCTGCAGGTTCATAAATGAGGCCAGCTCTACTCTACACAGCACCTTAATGAAGCCATGCTGGTGTAGTTGAGCCATACTCCTGTCATCTCAGTTCTTTGGTGTAAGGTGGCCTGAAAATTCAGTCTGTGTGTTTTTTTTTTCATCTTTTCATTCCCACAGAAAACATTATCAACAACCAATTGATGTGCTCTCTCAGAACACACATGGAACATGAAACCACAGAGAGCATAAATGAAATGCTTGACGTAATTGTAACACTGCAATCTAGCAACAGAATCCAGTTTAGTGTTTTCTGACTGTAGACAAGTTAGTGTTGTGATCTGATGACCCACAGACAGTAGCTGTATTCATGTGTTTTATTCCTCCTATGTTTAAATCATTAAAGTAGTTTTTACTGCCCCCTACAGGCAGAATTTAAGTACAATGTTAAAGTATTTTTTTTTTTATTTAATTCATTGTGCATGTCCATCTTTTTCTTTTGCAACATTTTTATACATTGGTATGTTAACATCCATCTCCAAATCATGACAATTCATTAATTTCACCTTATTTCATTTAAGTTGTTAAACTGCTTTGGCATAAAGTCACCCAACAGTAATGTGAAATACTGGAGAAGATGCAAAGACATTATTAAGGTTATTCCATCAAATACTGATTTCTGAACTATTCCTAAGTTAAACCATTTGCATTATTTGAGTTCTGAAAACACTGCATCTTTTTTGTTAGTACAACCATTTGCGACATTTTGTCATTAAGTGCTTTAAATCGACAATATTTTTGTTTTGAATTTGAGCAAAATGTTGTCAGTAGTTTATTAGAATAAAACAAGAATCTTCATTGTACACAAACATTTACCTATATCCTCCTGATATGTAGGAAAGTAAAAGGTTTTGCTTTTTTACATTAAATAATTGTCTTGGTTAGAACCAACATTATGCAACAGTAACTGATTATGCAGACACTTTTTTAATGGCATGTCCTTTGCAGCAGGTAGTTTTTTTTAGTAAAGGTGTGAAACTTGTCCTCTACAGAGGACAAAAATACATTCCTCAGTCTCAGGAGGAGAAATAGTCAAGTTTCAAGCTGTATTCCTGTTTCAGGTTAATATTATATAAACCATGTTTAACAAACCTGTTTGTGTCTTTGTGGCTCCACAGAAACACATGCTGAAGGAGGGAAAAGGCCGCATGCTGCAGGCCATCAGCCCCAGACAAAGCCCCAGCAGCAGCCCCACCCGCGAGGAGCGCTCCCCCTCGCCCACCTTCCGCCTCCCCTTCTTCACCAAGACCTCCCCACCCCCCTCTCCCCCGCCTCACCACAGTGGGGCCCGTGGGTACCTCATCAGTGAGGATGACGACGAAGATGATGACGATGAAAACTAGAGAGTCTGCCACTTTCTTCCGGTCGGAGTCGCCTCAAGTCCAGTTAAACTGTGCTGTCAAGTAGCGTGGTTTTCATCGAACTCCTGCTTTCATCGTATTTTATTTGTTTGTAATCTTCAGTTACACACCTCACTGTCATGATGATGATGATGACATTTCTTCAGAAATCGGGGGTTTTTTTTAGCAATTTTTTTTTTTTTTGCGTAACAGTAAGTAAAATTTACCACTAGATCACCCGAGTTTAGTGCGTTTATCTCGGTCATATTTAACAGACTTTTGTTTAGTCGCTCACTGTCACGCGCTCCTCAGTTCACTCATTCATTTCTGACAGTATTTTTAAGGTTGGCATTGTAGTGCCGTAGGAGTTTTTTTTTGTTTTTTTATCATGTTGTTGCTTTAGCGGGAGGACTGACGGGGTTTTGGTCACTTGTTGGAAACAGCACATTGGCTTTGGTGAAGGAGAAGCTGAGCTGGAGTCTCTGCTGAGGAGCTCCAGAGGAGGTTTTCTAGTCATCTAGATGATCTGCTCATGCGTCGGGGCAGGTGGCGTTTTACTTACACTAACATAAAATCAACATTTATTTTTGGTCCCAACTGAAATTCAGTTGGGATTTTTTTTTTTTTTCCAGTAACAAGAAAACTCCAGATCACCACAACCCTGAGCTAAATCTGAGAGTAAACAAGTATTAAATGTCTGTTTAACACCGTCACCCCCTGAGTTTGATAGTCCGCCTGCGTTGGGGCTGTGTGTGTTTGTGCATGTGATGTGTGTGTGTGCAAACTGTCAGCATGTTCGAAGCCTGTCAACATCCTCCATCTGTTGACAGAACTTTGACATATTTGCACACCATAATAATTTTGTTTTTAAACATTCTTTTCCGCTGACAAGACAAGGAGTCTTTGGAAGCTTTAAACTGGATGAATTTTCAAGTGGCGTCGAAAAAACGTGTTGCAAGTGTGACCTTATTTTTTTTATTTTTTTGTCATTATTTCTGTAGACTCCATCTTCCCTCTTTACGTCCTCTGTACAGCACCCATGTTAAAGTTAGTCTGAGCTCTAAGTCAGCTGGTGGTTCTGTGCGTCACATATAATCTTGGGTTTGAACCGAATGAACTTGTTTAATATCGAGGAAGAGAAACAGCGATTAACAATAATACACGCTCTTGTATTTAACGGTATCTGTTGTCATGCACAATGCAAGATCAAACATGCGTGCACAAATGATTCATGCATGAAGCGCAATGTTTTTAAGTTTGAGTCACAAGCACAAAGTGTATTGAATAAAGTCATTGGTATTAGACATACAGGTAAAAATATTTAACCATCCCAAAACTATTGGGTTTCAGTGTTTTCCAAATGCTGCACTTCAGTCTGGAGTCTTTCCATCGGCTGTGAATGTGCTGCATAGAGGTGAAGGAAGAAGATTTAGTAACGCCAGATTACCATGGTTACAGCTACCTCCTTCGTCCCTCAAATGTTTGTTTCTTTCCCAAGATGAGCACAAGGTTTCAGCATTATTTGTCCGCTCTGAACAGACCCATTGTTCGACACTTGAGACAATGTGACTTGGTCAAATGTTTGAGACTTTCTGGTCCTGGTGTCCACTCTGCATCTGCACTGATAAAGCATGTGTTCCATTTCCTATATGAATCTGAAAACAAACCACCGATGATCTAAAGATGTTATGCAATGCTGTTAGACAACGCTAATGTAAATGTTGACGTGTCAGATCAACCTGTTCTAGGCTTGGTTTCCCAAAAGATCTTCAAAGTTTCAACTAATGCTAATCTGCTGTGTAGTCAATGGACAAACACTGCCTCTATTCAATCGGATTTTAAAGTTAGGAAATAACTGAAAATACTAATAAGGATTTCCACAGTTATTATGTGCAACTTCTGGTATTAAATTGCACAAAACCAGTATAATTTGCTGAGGAAATCCAGCCTAGAATTTGGTGCTAAGCTACTTTTGGGAAGCCCTGCCTTGATTCTTGTGGAATCTGTTGCTAAAATCATTGTGAACTTCTCAGTAAGAGCATGTCCACATGAAGAGCTCAAGGTGGCAGGTCAATAAAAGCCACTACTAGAAACAAATGTAAATGTTTTTAACAGCAAGTGTTTTAATCATGTGTTATTTTACTGTTTGTTTCTGGGTTATTTTTAAGTCCTGGGTGTAGAGGTTGATGAAGCAAAGCATATAAAATGTATTAAAATTTGTTGGCCAAAGTATTTCCATTCCTAGTCAATTTTTACCTAGTGAAAAATATTGAACTATCAGCTGTTGAAAAGGTGTTTCAGTAACACAACACCAATGAAAACATGACACTACTGGGAGTTTCTGCATTAGTGGTTTATGTCAATGAATATAGAGCAGGGGGGTCAAACTCATTTTGAAGTGGGTCGGACCACAAATAATAAAAAAAAAAATTACGTTATGAAAATGTTTCGTTGTTTACATCCATAAACTATGCTTTAAAAATAATGTGTATAATATGGACAAACTGAAAAAATAAGTATAATTTGAACAATATCATGCTTCAGTTTATCATTTTCACATGTACTTTATAAACATACACATCACAGTGGAGCTACAAATACACAAAACATTTAATAACAGGTAATAATGTTGTTAAAACTGTACGGAAAACATTTCAGGTTGTTCATATTTCTTCACATTATTCATGTTTTGCAAAATTATGCTTTGTTTTGGTGTAAATACATGTAAGTATTTACAGTTGTATCTTTTAAATATTATCGTATTATTTTACAGATTTGACCCACTTTAAATTGAATTGTTCTATGGTTCCAGAACTAAAATGATCGTTAGTATCTTAGTTTAATTTTAGCATTTCACAAAGTCATCACAAGGGCTGGACTGGACCCTTTGGTGTGCCGGATTTGCATGTTTGACACCCCTGATACAGAGATTTATCAAAAAACCCTCTATACTAATAATTTTGCTGTTTTCAGCTTCCATAAAAGCTTCCCTTATACCTGAAAAACTAAAATTAAATAAAGTCAAGTAGATCTAGTCAATGCCTCTGGATGAAAATAATCTACTTAAGCTCTCAAATCAAATTATAGCAAAAGACTGTAAAAAAGAAATAATTCTCCAACTGCTGCGTATATTTTCCTCCACGATTATGACTGATTTCAAGCAGTTCACTCAAAAAAAAAAAAAAAAAGATTTTCTTAACCTTTCACAAGAAACAGAAATAAACCTAGACTGATCCAGCAGCAGCTACAATTACCTTCTATTCATTGTTTCTAAATGGCTCCGCCCATACTTTAGATGATATCAAGAGGAAACTGCCACAATATTAGTTACATAACCTGAAATATCAGTGGAATGAAAACAGTGGGCGGGGTTTTGGTTACATAGTCAGATTTTTATTGGACAGAACGGTCACCAGGGCTACAAACATGAAGAAGCAGACAGTGACGAGGCGAACACCAGGGGGAGACCTCCGCTCGCCGACGCCTGATCCTCCTCAGTGTCTGTTCCACGGCAACAGTCAGCGCCACGAAGCTGACGTTGAGACACATTTAAAAAAAAACAAAAAGGTCACACCTAACTTACCGGGACGACGGTCCAACCCTCAAATCTGTCTGGAATGTTCTCCTGCGTTTTTTCGCTTCGCTTTGACCCTTAACTTGCTCGCTGAAACGCTGGCAAATGAAACTTGAGGAAAAGCGGCGAAGGAAAAGAAAACGCAATGAAGTCTCCGAGAAGCACAAAAACAGATGGGTCGCTGTCAGCTCGCTCATCAGAACCACGCCACTACAGCTGAAAAAACGGGTTTACTCGCTCATCCTGCTGAGTGGCAGAGAGAAAATATTTGGGATCCAGATTGGCGGAAACGCAAAATATCAAATCGGTCCACGATACGGAAACAGACGATTGGGTTTTGGACGAACAGTTCACGAGAAGAACTAGATCAGGATTGGTTTGAACTCACGACAGCTACAGGTCATCTCAGCGGGGATTAAGTCTAATTCATCTAAAGTAGGGGAGCAGATAGTGGAAGGAAAACATTAAATGAACATGACAGAGCATCCCGAAAGACGCCAAACGCCACGCCCTCATCCCCCTGGTCCCCTGCATCACTTGTCTTTTTCTTTCAGACACCAGTTGGTTTACAGGTTTACTCATCACTACGAGATATACGATACAATGGTTCACATTTTGCATATATCTGTGCATTTTACCATATTTACTGTTTTTTTTTTTTTTGTTTTGTTTTTTTAAACGATGTAAATTCAATCTCCAACACCTAGTTAAGAAGAGGGGGGAGGGGGTGGGGGGTGTTTGAGAAGAGCTATAAGGATAGAAGGAAGGAGACACAAAGTAGGAAGGAGCAGGAGAAGAAGAAAAAAATAAATTGATAACGGGATAGATGAGAGGAAGTGGTCAGTTCGCTGCCCGGTGGGAGTCGACTTTAGCAGCGGGTTTCGTAGATGCCGGAGCGGCCGATATACCGCACCCATTTGATGACATCGTGGTCACTGTAGTTGAGCTTGGACTCAAACACCTTCAAGTAGCGCACCTTCAGACCAGACGGAGCGAAAGGAACCTGCGGAGTGGAGGAGGAGGGTTAAGACGAGTCGGGGCATGATGGGAGCTGTAGGCCACACAGGCTGGGTGTTGTTTACAGGGACGATCCCAGTCTCCACCCTGAGGCCTGATCACAAAACCCTCAGACTGACATCGGCGGTGTGAGCGTTTGAGGTGTTAAATGGAAAACGCAACATCTGGACACACAACATAAGTTCAACTTATTTTAGTTCAGGGGCCACATGTGAGGAAGAGTTCTCAGACGGTAGTTAGAATTTCTAAATGCACCGTGCACAACCTCAGAAACTACAAAGAAGGAATCTACTGATGGAAACAGACTGGATCTTAGACAAATGTAATAAAAAGTTCACTATCTATAAACATTATTATGAGAACTTTCTGACTCTCCTTCGTACACCCCAATATCAGTAAATGTTAACTCCAACCTTTCCACTATTTTAGAGTGAAAAAAGTAACATTATATTTTCATAAAGTAACATCTAAACGTGAATAAGTGGAATTTTAACAGTACTGTGCCTCAGCTTCTGATTTACACATGTGCATTACATTTTATACATTACAGTGGATCTACATGTAGTAACAGGCAGAATATAGGTAAAATTACATTTCTATTAATTCCGGTGAACATTCAGGTTATTTGTTCGAGTGAGTCAACCAGGGGGGGGCTGTGTTTAGAAGGAACTGTTTTTTTTTGCTTGAGAATGGGACATTTATGACTACTTTAGATGTTTTTTCAAGTCATTTGGATCACATTTAATACTTTACGTTCACAAAAACGGCAGAATAGGAGGTGTGTGGACACCCTGTATGAACGAGTTTCAGTAAACAGGGACATGCTGCTTATGAGTCATCACACACACACACTTAGTGGGAAGTGAGCAGGAAGTGTGTGATGCAATGTAAGTAGTTGATTTGCATGACTGATACTGATGTGAACTGCAGTCTGTGTTCTGGAAAAAGCTCTGTTTAGGATCTACTTTGCATTCGCTGACCTTTCATTGGTCATTAAATCTTGTGATAATTCTGTTTACGAATGCGTTATAGATATTTCTGTTTGTGACATGGTGATGCAACAGTTTCTTCCTCACATCTACAGACTGTGACTGTAAACTATTAACACGTTCTGACCTCAAAGTTCATAGAGATGGGAGGCCTGGCCCATTTCTTCTTATCATTGGTCGGCAGCAGCTCAATCTCAGCGCTGATCTGAGACTCCTTCATCCCAGCCATGCGTTTGATCCTGCACAGACAAACAGTGGAGTTGAACGTTCAGAAGGGGGAGACCGGTTTACAGGAAAAATGTTACCTCACAAAAAAACAAACAGGAGAAATAGGAGGTTACAAAAGACAAGAGCACAGTGTCCATTAGAGAAGTTAAACAAACTCAAGAGGCTGTTGATCATTAACTCACTTCCAGACGATGGCGTTCTCACTGGCCTTGTACTTGGCTTTTCCCTTCATACAAATCACCTGCACGCCGCTGGTGTTGAGGGGCGTTGGGATGCGCACCTACAATCGAAAAACCTTTCAACTGACAAATCTGACATTACAGGGCTTTAATAGTCTCTGATTTAGCTCCAACAGTGCTTTTACTATGAATTTTGACAAATGAAATCTGTACATCGAGGTCTTAGGATGTTTATTTATCCTAATGCCAAGCTCACCTCAATCTTCTGGGCCAGCAGCGAGGGTTTGAAGTTGGACTTGATGACTACCTTGACCTCCAGTTTAGTGCGGCCAACCTCCCTGACCAAAGGAATAACTCGGAAAGGCAGGATGATGTCCTTAGTGGTGCGATACCTGCAAGAACAGAAATTAACTTCTAAAACACAATTTTTTGAGCAATTTCTTTTTATCCATGCTCTCCTTAATACCACCAATAGGTCAAATATATCCATACAGAACTGATGTAGGTGGCTCAGATTATATATCGTTTTTAGATAACTTTTCTTGGTTTGATCTGAAAACTTCCCGAGTGTCTAAAATTATTGAATCCACACCAAATTGGGTTTATAGATTTCAAGTGACCAAGAACAGATGTGGTTACATTTGGGAAAGTAATTCTAATTTTTTCCATCTTTTATTTCCTCCCATTTACTTATAATGGGTGACATTTCAATTGTCTATAAAAACATGAGTTTTATTTTAGTTTACTTCAAACTTGGCACATATAGAGGCAGTTGATATGCTGACATCATCGACATGATGACATCAGATGGATCGATGCCAAAATAAGCCAGAATACACACGATGGGTGGGGTTTGTTGTACCTGGTACCACTTTTTGGATTATTGTAACAAAACAGAAGAAAATGAAAAAGCATAATATAATCACCAAATCAACATAAAATAAGTGTCTGTAACTACTGCCATTTATTCAACTACAGGGGTCTGTTTTATTGATGATTCAACACCACAGAAGATGACAGTGTTTCTACGTTCTCAAAGGAGTCTCTGAAGGTCCAGATGGGTCATATCTGATGACCATGAAAGGAAGACAAAACTGCATTTTATCTAAAATATTTAACTGCACTGATAGGATTAATGGTTCAAAAGTTATTAAACCTTTTAGAGCAGTCGTTGCTTTTGATCGCTGGTGGCTGTCAAGGTTTTTGAGGATTAGAAGATAGTTTTTTTTTAATGGAATGAGCAAACATTTAATAACTTTACACATTCATTTGTAAAGATAATTATAGAATACATTTTTGTGGATCAGAAATGTATGGTGCATCAGTACATTTTTACTTCTTGAGACTCAAACAGATGAGGCACTTAAAGACTTAATTCATCTTTTTTGTGCATCTGGTCAAACATCTAACATTAGTATTTGAAGTTCTGAAACTTTTTCACAGCAAAGACCACTTCATCATACAATATTATATTTTATTATATTTGTATATTACAAATTAAGTCAGCAGTATATTACAATTGGTGCCAACAGTATGTCTTTGGACCTTGTTGCTAACATGTCATTTCTTCAGCTTTTATCTTAAGTCACTGATCCATTGTCATATTGTAGAACTGTTCGAGTCACCCTTCGTTTCGGATTAGTTAGCTATTCTACTTCATTTCCACCACAAGTCACAAGGTCTTTGATATAACAATAGGCAACCTAGGTAAACTAACTGTATAGAGACGGTGATGTAAAATGTAGGTTTGTAGAGACAAATTCAATAAAAGTCTACTCTTAGGCTTATTTAAGCTACTTTTTTTTTCTGGTCAATATCTGAGTTTTTCATTTAACACACAAAAAAAATAAAATAAAATAATAAATACAAATATAAAGCAAGAGGCTGGAAAGATATGAATGGAAGGTTAGCCTATTCCACGTGACAAAAATAAAATACAGTTTCTGTTCCTTCATAAATACGTGTCACTATGAGCTGATTTAGGCTACATTTGATTCGCTTTTAATTTAGAAAACAATTATCTGTAGTTGTAAATTTGCTTTGACAGTCAGATGAGGGTGATTTGAGAAACAGATATAAATTTGACTTTATTTTTTAACGACCCCTCGCAGACCACAGTTTGAGTATCACAGACCTATAGTATCAAACTGACCTCATGAGCTCATACTCTCCATCAGGGGGAATGAAGCTGATGCTCCGCTCAGAGTCAAATTTACTGAGGCGCACACACTGGTGGAAAGTGCAGTCGTCGATGGCTATGGACTGCTTCCCGCTGTGGGGACAAAAAAACACAGCAGACACACAAAAGAACAGTGTGAAGTTTAACTGTTAGTATCACTTCTGGCATTTTATGGTCAGCTTTGATAATAATGAGTCTTTGCAACATAAAATGCTACACTACATCTACCAATATTCATGGAAAAACGAAACAAAAACATGAGCACACACACAGGCATGTTTGCTAGTACCAAGGGATGATAACCTGATTTAGGTTAATGGCTCTGTCATAAAACAAGTCACAATCCCTGTTAGGTGTTTGGATAACGGGTTAAAAAAAGTCAGGCAGGTAGGTGTGGGGTCATAAAACAAACCAACCATTCTAGAAAAAGAGAAACAACCACCGGGCAAAACAATTAAGAGTTAACAAAGCCTGTGTGGTTGGTGTTGGATGTGTGAGGAGTTACAGTGCATAATGTACAGGCTGGTAAAAATGTAGCTTGGAATTCATAATGTGCTGACACAAGACAGGTGTGTGTTTGTTTGTGTAGGGATGGCAGAGGGTGAGGACACTTTGTCAGTACAGTACCTTCCTCCCCCTAAATCACTGAGGTACAGCACATAGAAAAGAAAGAGAGGGAAAGAAAGGAGAGATGCATCCAAAGGAAAGAAAAAATTAAAAATAAATCGTAAAGCCGGTCTTGTTGCGAACAACAAGACAACACTCATCACACAGACACAGGGCTAACAGATGAGGTGGCCTCTGATATTTTACTACATAAACAATTTAACCAGTTAGAAAACTGAAAGGCGAATTAGCTAAAACGGGACTCAAGTGTCAGTTGAAATCTACAGTTGATCTCAGAATTGAATTTGCTGTCTTGGTATTTTACTGCCACTCACCTCTTCCCTGCATCGTCCGAGGCTCCTCCCTTGCCCTGCTTGTCGATGACAATCTTGTCGTTCATCCCAAATTTGCACTCGGGCATCCCGCTCAGGTAGCTCTTCATCACCACTCGGCCCGATACATGAGCGCTCAGGACCTGGCCTGGATGGGACGCACAAATAACAGTCAGCAGATTCTGGAGAAGTTTCCATTTTTCCACAGCTCCATGGTTTGTGCAGATAAACACCACTGTCAGTGTTATGAATACAAGAAAGACTAAAAATAACAAACACGAATGAAAGGAATATACACCAACACTTGCTGGTGAGAGAGAGTAATATACACACAAGCATGACTACAGCATCAAACAGGTCAAATACATTTAACTCATAACATTTTACAACAATTTACAAAAACAAAGTCACACATCATAAAAGAAAACTGCTCATTTGAAAACACGTGGCAATTACTGGATGAAAAAGCAAATGATTTTAAGCGATAAAGACAGATTCCTGAAGTGTTAAACTACTGTCACCATTTGTTTTCCATCATAAAAATCAGCCAATCCACTGAACTAGGTGTGACAACGACTGCAGACCTTGCGGTGACATGAGCAGGTTGACGCTCTCGAGCACATCCAGGAAAAGCTCGTTGCGGCGATACTTGATGCCCTCACGACGCCAGCCGATCTGCCCCGTCACCTGGCTGGTGATCTGAGACTGCTCCTCTTTTGTCTGGAGAGAGGAAAAGAAACCTTAGAGCAAGCAACAAAAAAGGAAGGCCAACAGGCTCACAAAGGAAAACAGACGATGAAAAGAGATCATTAGCACGGAGGGGCAGGTGGAAAACAAGTACGACATGGGTCCTGGGCAGGGAACATTCATTTCCTTAGCAAAGGGTGTGTGTTTATTACCTGATGCTGAAGCAGGAAGTGTCCAATATGGTCCACAGAGAGAAAGAAAAAGAGAAAAAACAGGAGATTTAAGTTTCAGAACATTGTTTCTTACATTAAATGAAGAGGTCTTAGTCACCAAGGACAACTCAGGACTTATATTTTCCTCAAAAATGGCTCAAAGGTGCTGTAAAATTACCCAGTTTTTATATTATGTTTCTACAGGATTTCACATAACATTGGGAAAAATAATTTTAAATTCATATATGCATTTGACCTCCAACTCTTAAAATCTCTACAGTAAATACATCTATAAGTAGGAGTTCAATGTATGGATCTAAAGCTCGTAATTTTTATGGGTTTCCAAGCCCTGCAGATTTCTTAATTTTTATTACACTGGGTTGACACTTGTACCTAATGTCCAAGAAATACTATTATGAAAAAAATATTCCTGCAATTAAAATCTAATTGATATAAATAATTTCTTACCCAAAATATCAAAAAAAAAAAAAAAAAAACTTCCACTAGTTTCCAATTCTGCATCGTATTAACTTTTTCAATCATATCCCATCATTGAACCTCAATGATGTACAGTATTTATATCTGAACCAGTAAACTGTACTCAGGGTTGCTACGCATTTGAAATATCAAAATTCCATCGTCAACATCTTGGTAAAAAAAACAAAAACAAAACAAAAAAAAAAGTCTTTATATTTGGGATTTATGAGCCAGTGGTCAACAGAATTTACATCTACCCGTTGTGAGTTCTGCCAATGATCATATATGGCATGTAGAACAGCAGCTCACGAACAGTGTGTGGACATCACCTGTCCGTCAAAGCAGCAGTGACAGTTTACCCCTATGGGCGGGTCTTAAAATGGCTTGGAGGAGGATAAAGGCAGAAGGCTGTGCAGTCAACTCATCCGTCTGCCCAAATGCTTTCTGGGATGTGTAGTCTACTGTACATGGCACTAGCAAGCGCCTTAAAAAATTAATCTATTTCTTTTTTTTTTTTTTTTTCAGATATTCATAATTTTAGAAAACAGTGGTAACAGTCTCGTAAACATGAATATTTTTCCATACATTTGTTTCCATTTTTCCATACTTTTCCAGACCTGGAAATGTATAAAATAAAATTCCATACTTTTCCACACGTGTGTAGGAACTCTGTGTACGGCACAAACAGCACTGTGCATTATGTGTTCAACAGGATGGAGCTGCGCCACAATGTATTACAAAACACTAAAACATTTGCACGTGTTTCTGTATCAATCAGTACATTGGATCTGTTGTGAATACTATAACCCTTCTAAGCATGTTTTCATCAACTCTGAGGCCACATTAGTCCCACTGACCTGTCCCTTAATGCCCTGCTGGGTAATGAAAGTCTTCAGAGCTCCAGTTTCTGAGTTCTGAGGGTAGCCAAAGTCCAGGATCTCTGTATGAACAAGCAAAAAGAGATAACGGTGCAAGATAACGTGACTGCGGGTAGGGCCACAACCAATTTCTTTCATTGTCAATTATTAAGTTGTTTGGTCTATAATATGTCTAAAAACAGATTATTGATGATTTAAATAGTTGTTGACTAATTCAACACTTATCTACTCAAAATTAAAAGCATCGGCTTTCAGAGAACAAAGTATTTGGTCGTGTGTCCTACCGTCCAACAGCTCATAGATGAGCACGAAGTTGTTCTTGATGTTCTCCTCGCTGATCTTGCCAAAGTAGGCGGTCATGACGTCGCACATCTTGTACAGAAACTCGAACACCATGGCGGCGTTGACATTCTGCTTGGTGACGGCCGCCAACCAGATGTTGGAGCGCTTGACATGGAAGAAGCTGGTACGAGCGATGTTGGTCACCGGGGATCGAACCTGCTGCCTGGCGTGAATCACGTTGACGCGGAAGGCATCTACCGCGTTACGTCTGGAGGGGCGGGAGGACAGCGAGAGACAGGGAGACAGAAAGAGGGAGGTTTATGTTGGGAAATCAGGAAATAGTTGCAGGCTTACGCATAATTGAGACTGTCAAAAAAATAATAAATCCCCCCACCCTCCAAGTATCCAGACAAAATTAATTTCCTTCAAGAGGCCGACTGTTGTGATATCACCCTGTGAACGGGCATGAAAAGAAACGGACATATCCACCCATTCCTCTGAAATAATTTAACAAATGTTCATCCAACTTACAGTTAAAAAAGGAAGAAAAAAGGAGTGCTGTTGTGTGTAAATGGTGATAATTACAGGAGCGAGGCAGACGGCGTTGAGGTCACACCCAGGCTTTAACATCAAACTTGACTCCAGTCCATGAGAACCAACATTTTTCACCCAAGTCGGAGCTTTACTTTTAATGGTTTTTCATCTGAAGTGGTGGTAGTCACATTACGTTTCTATTGAAACTATGACGTAAAGTGTGCATTATCTTATTGAAAAGATGCTTGGGGAAAACAGAGCTCAGATTAAGGCGGATTTATAAATAACAGGGCTAAAGTGTTGTGGAAGCAGCACACTGTAACAAGAAAAATGACAAGCGAGTCAAAAGACGCGATAGAACTATGCATCTTTAACATGTGGAACTAGTAACAAGCCAAGATAATCATTTAAACTGTCGAAGAATGTTGGATTTCCTTCAAGTACAGCACATTATAATAATGGAAGGACCGAACCTGTTGAAAGGGAACTCAATGCTCCCGTTTTGAAACTCTACCAAAAAGAGCAGATGGACTTTGGCTGATTTTCCTTCCTTTTTTTGCTTAAATGATGTTAGATACAATATGTGCAGAACCTCATGGCATTAACATCTACTGTAGCTTTACAAGTCTGGACGTCAATCCAACGGACGGAACTGTGGAATTAATTTGTGTTGATATACAAAACAAAAGTTGTGAAATAGCCAGAAACAATAATGATTTTAATCTAAGGTGAAAAGAACTTCTACAGGAGTTTAATTTCTTTGTTGTGGTTTTTACTTCTTGCTATTTTGTCAGTGTAGTTTTCATGTAATGCACTCGCTCATTCTGCATGATTTTGTTATTCTGACACACAAAACCTATTTTTCCCCTTCCAAATGATACATCCTCACTGGACTACATGCTTAGGTGTTGGTCAGCGCAGCAACCTTGCAAATTATACATTTTTACTTTTGATTATGTCGTCAAAATCCTGCCAATTATCAAGGTCTTTCTCTTGCATTCAATCAGTACTAAACCTCACTTTAGGCTCTGAAATAAAATACAAACACATCTACTTTTTAACCACTACCAAAGTCCTACTCATTTTACAAAACCCCGTCAAAGACCTACACCAGCTCCCAGTTTCTCTGACAAATCAGGGTAGAAACAAAGGATGAGAGGACCAAATTAACCGTCATATCTCATGCTCAGACTACATGCTTAGGCACCGGCAGAGATGTGAGCAGCAGTGCTCATTCCAGGTCGCTGGCTGTGGCAGAGTCATTGGTTTGTTGGTTGGTTTCCACCGGTTGGCTGTTGTGTCTCTGTGTTCTTTACCGCCAGAATATCATGACAGGTGACTCATGCGTGGAGGAAGTTTACTGTGGAATCGCTTGGCATGCAGTTTAGGGTCGGGGAAGGATTGACTGATCGGTGGCCATGAGAGGGAAGGCTCATGCTTTATAGGTTGGATCATCTCTTACCTATTCCTACAGGGGGCCAAGATGGACAGATGGATGGAATGGTGATACAGAGAGGAAAAGAGGATGAAGTAAAAGGAGAGAAGAGACAAAAATGCACAAGAGACATTTTCGTGCATCACGTACATAAAGTGAGTACCACAGTGTTCTTTATGAGACCAACGGTGTGACCAAATGGGGCAGGTTCATTTATTACCAGTATACTCCTTTCTTTTCTTTTGACACTATGTTTAAAAAGAAAAAAAAATATTGCATATAAAAAGGACCCTACATATATAACATTGCAGCAGATATACTGCACTCATGAGAACTACATAATGTGTCGTTTACTCTGCATTGTTGCAATAATGTGAAGGATCACCCAAAGCCAATAATGACAGATATGTCAACATAAATCACAGTGGAAATGTGTGAATGAGAACACAACCTATGATTGTGTCCGGATGTCTGAATTTCTCCTCAACTAAATATGAAACAGACTTACAAAATTTCCTCTTTCTACAGTACACCATAGAGAAGGAAATGAGGGGCTGAATTCAGTTACTGATTCCCCATTTTAGTCTTTCTGGGACATCTTTACTACACACCGTACTGCGTCTGAGAATGTAGCTGCGGCTATGTGACTGGTAGAGTAGAAAAGAGACTGAAAATACAAGCACAGCAATTACATTTGTGCTTCAGAAAAGGAATAAAGAAAAAAGGATGTGTGTAGACTCAGGAGTGAGTACGCCACTTCAACTAAACAAAGCCAACCTGCAGAGCTAAGTCAAACACAGTTCATGTTGCTTTAGTCCATACTGATCACATCTAAAACCATGACTTCCTACTCCATTTAACCACTTTCTTTCTCTTGTGCCAATCTTTTAAACTCTACACAGCCAGAGGAGAGACAGAATGTGTTTTAAGGCAAGAACAAAAATAAACCCCTGACCCAGTATTGCTGCAGAGTTAGAGTACTACCAAATCAGTGCCTCTTCACTCACTCCCTTGTGATGTGTAAATGTACAAGGCTTTGGACTGGTGTCAGTACTGGCGAGATGTTTACTTGCATCTCCATTAATTACACAAAGTAACTACATGTACATGAAACAAAATGTGGAAACTGAGTGAAAACAGCACGTCTGGAATCTCCATTACAAAGTGATTTATATCACAGTGCGTCTCACAAGCAGCAACAAAGAGAAGGAGGTAAGAAAGCCAGAAACTATTAAAAAAAACATTTAAATATTAATTAAGTATACTTCTATCTTCTAAATCCACATAACTAGGGAGTGTATTCCTCACATAAATCTGCAGGGATTTAGCCTTTAACAAATCATGTACCAAAATTCTTTGACTGATTTAAAAAAAAAAAAAAAAAAAAAAAAACATTAGGACTTACATTTTACAGTGAGTATTGGCTAAAAATCTAATGATTTGTCTTCATTCCATACCTCAGATCAACACAATGATGTTCATCATTTATATACCACTGCCTTTCTCTTATAGATTGTAAGTATAAGTACTTAAGAGTGTAAAACCTATCCAGTACCATTAGATTTAACAGTACTATTACAACCTACCATGCTTATGAGGCAGTTTTTTGCCTTTCAGTTGTGCAATAATTCAGTTGCAATGTTTCTAAAGTGAAATGAAGAAAATGTCATCTTGGCAATAAAAAGAGGATTTCACAACTTGGTTCCACTGTGTTACTCAACAAGGTTTGCCACCTTGACTGAGAGAAGTAATATGCAACATCAGATTAATTAATCTAGAAATTAATTTGGGTAAGGGGTCAAAAAAATGTGACTTTTTTCTTGAGGCTGATAAAGTGAAAATCTGACAGTGAGCCATCTTGCTTCCTTCTCATGTCTGTTGCACATGCAGATTAAGCATGACAGTTAACTGAAGTCTTTATCTATTAGTGGTCATCAGGAACATCAGTTTATGTAGGGATGAAACATTTCATTTGCCTGACTAGACGAGTGGAGAAGAAAAAAAAAAATCATCAACTCTGAAAACAAAAAAAAGTGCCCAAGTTAAAGATGGAAGGCATGCACACTTACCATTTAACAAACAACCTGTGCTTCCAGTTTAGAGTATTTAGAGTCAAGGACAGGTTTTTTTTTTATTGGTTTGTTGAATTGTGCAAGTGTGAAAAAATACGTACATGTCGGGTATCTTATCACATGGCTATCGTTCGTGAGTTCAGTAATCTTCCAGACATTTGTAACAAGGTGCAAATTCGAAGCTGTATGTTTTTAACCTTTCTCTTCTATTTTTTGGAAAGCACTGGGTATTGCCCAGTGGATGATTATTGCTATACAAATAGGTTTCCCCTGCCTTCAAATTGTTATATCTTAAAGGATATTTATGGAAACAAAGGAAAAAAACAACACATTTTTACTTGTATGACCTAAGACAAATCTTAACAACCAATACATGTCATCCTAAAAAAATGAACATGTTCAGTCTTGCAGTAGATAGACAGCAGGTGTTGTAATATCAAAAACATCTCACGCCTAAAATAAACATTGAGGTGTGTTTGCGTGAGCTTTGTAAACTGAAATGCAAGCTTTCATACAGTGAGCATGACTGAATATGCACGCCTAAACTGAATTATTACTGGAATTGCTGAATAAGCACTGCACAGTTTATTTCTTATATTAGTGTTGCTTTATTTCCATTGATGCCTTACCAGAATGATGCCAATGTAAACAAAATGGTGGGATCATTTGGTCCCACCTTTATTGCAGTTCTGTGACACCTCTAGAGCAGGGGTGACCAACTTGAATTAATGATCAGCTCATCATCCAGCTCTGCAGAGGCCTGATCACCACCTAACAGCTTCCAGGTGTGCAGGAAGAGGCAAAACATCTAAAACATGCAGGATACCGGGCCTCGAGGACCAGAGCTGGTGACCCCTGCTCTAGAGGTAGTAACAGAGCCAAGATAAAAAGGTGGAATAATGATTCCACAACACTATGTAAAAGGAGCACCCCTTGTTCCACGACCAAGGTGTGATGTTTGAATGACATATTGTGTGTGCGACCCCCACACCTGGGGGATTTCAAAATGAGCATGGGCCATGTACAGTAAACAAACATATCCACGCAACCAGAAAGATATCAAGTGGGTAGACGCTGAGATCTGTGAACTCTTGACACTTCAGGTGGACGACTTTATCCATGCTAACCTTTGTTGAACAGTGAAAGATTAGGTGACTCTGGAGAGCTTAGCAATACCACTATGCTTGGGGTATTTCTGATGTGCAAGTTATACATCACATTATACACTGCGTCACCGCCCCTTTGTTTCCAAAATGCAGGTCAGCTGTGTAAAAGTCCAGCCTGTCTCACCTTGGTTACTCCTTTGGCTTGACTGTGGAAATCGGTCAATAGTGGAAAAAAGATGGGATCACCATCTCACCTGTTTTTCCGTGATCTCTGTGTAAAAGTGGCTAGTGACTTATAATCCATGTTTTAGCACTTGATGTCTCTTGTTGCACTGTTTGTCACTCCTGTTTTTATACAGACCCCTGTGAAATGGATCATTACATGTGCATACTTGACATGTTACATCTGAATTAATTGTTGAGGCATATCTTGAAGAGGAAATAAAGCAAAAAAAAAAAAAAAAACAAGATGGAAGAGTGGCATAATCTTCTCATGTCTCTGAGCTAAACCCCAACTTGACACCACTCGATCAGGCTCTTTCCACTTAAAAAAAAAAAAAAAAAAAAGGTTCATCAGAGCATCTTTTAGCCCCTGTAAGACATACCCTATGTCATCTCTGTAGACCCGAGAGATGAGGACCTCCCCCTTGTGGTTGTAGATAAACAGTCCTCCAATCATTGTGGTTGCTTCTCAGTCCTAACTGGCCATGGTGAAAACCAAACCCCGCCTGAGAGGAGATAGAAATGGAGCAAGAGATTTCAGGAAGGAAACGGGGAAAGAAGTGAAAGCTGTGAAAAGTGAGGGAGCAAGCAACAGTACAGACAGACAGGCGTTTGTCTCCTGCATCCGCCTTTTCTGTGTCGCCTTCTCACTCACACACACATCATTCTATTGCCAGATGAATATACCCTGCAGCTGCCTCACTGAGGACACTCATTTTATGTGGCGTGTGCATCCACAAAGATGACTCCGTTCAGCATAAAATGAACACACAGCCATCTCCTAATACAACAGCCAATTCCGTTTCCTTAAAAAGTGAGAACAGATTACCAGTCTGCAGTTAAAAACGGGATGCCATACTCAAATAGAAACGTGTGAAAGTAGGCTGCCTTTCCCTACTACATGAAATCTGAAGCCGTAATTTAACATTAGAACATTCTACTACGTGTACGATTATTGTTAAGACAACACATTAATACATGGTATAGAACATCCATTCACAGGATTATGTATCCATCCAGGAATGAAGCTTCTGGAAAGATGGACATGTTTGGAATTCCTCGAAGACGGACAAGTTGAAATACATGGTACTAATCGGATGTACACACCAAAGCCATACGATTGTGATTACTTAAAAAATTCCCGGACAGTGCATTGCCAAATCGTGACCGATTAAGCGGCACACAAGATCTGAGCGGCTTAAATCGCCCTTTATTGGCCCAAGTCAAGATGTCTGCTCACTCGGGCCATTTCCTAACGTACATCAATTTTTCATATTTGTCATTTATTTCTACACAAATGTAAGGAGCATGTTCACTAGAAACTCTCATTTAGATATTGTAAAGTGCATAACACACCGATGGAGACTTGACCTTCAGCTAAGATCAAAGTGATGGAGAATAGACCGAGAGAAGTAGCTAGCTAATTTAGCTTACGATAGCAGGCTAGCAGGCGGAAAACTAGCGTCAAGCAGTGCGGAACGTTAAGAGGACTTCCGGTGACAAGTAGACGGATTTGGCATGACATACCATTAGATATTGCAAATATATCAGTCACCAACATGAAATATTAGCACTAGTTAAATTTTAATAAACCGATACATGTTAAGCAGTGAATAAATGATAAAATGTGCGCTTCTAATTTGAAAAAAGGAGTCACACGGTTTCCGTTACCGCGTCGCGGCCGCTGCTAGCTTGACGTCCGCTATCGGAGCGGCAGCTAATGTTGCTAATGCTAGCTCTGCCCCCGAATGAAACCGCTTCACCGGTAATCCAAAACGGATGCTGGACTACGTTTTACACGTCGAATGAAATACGGATCTAATAAGGCGAACTTACCCTAGTTCAGTCTCGGACGCCGCCAGTCCCCTTTTCCTCCTCGTTTGGCTTTAGATACAGCTTATGTCAGGATCCAGTGGGTCCCAGTACACACACCGCTAATTCGGCTCCTTCCTCCGGGTCCTCTGATAGCTGTCAGCTGACCCGCCGTCCTTACGCACAGCCGTTCCGCTGTGACAGGAAAAGGCGCGGCTGTGGAGCGACGTGTAGCCGCACCCAGGCCTTATTATGATAAGCTGCACAGGCTGCGTTTCGATTATTAGTTCAGTCGTGGTTTAATAGTTGTAAATAATCACCACTTTGGGCCGGGACGGTGGTCTATCCGGCTTAAGACTGTCATGAGACCATTTTGACATTAATGCATCCAGCGTGATAAATAACAAATTCCCGAATTACTGGAGCATAATTACGGCTCAGTAATTTATACACAGATCATGCATTTCGATCAAACCATTGACTTCATGAATTAAATAATCTGAAATGTATAAGCAGCAAACATGCCCTGGACACTGGGAAGAACACAATTTACATGTTTTTGTTCACTTTTTATTCACCTTTTTCCTGTTGTTACTCTACTCAGTTTATTTCCTACTTTTTGTGAGGTGTTACAGCATGTATTTTGTAATAGCCAGATTCTAATTGTAAGGCTAAAAAAACATCCTTAAATGTCTGGAATGTTTACTACCTCTAGAGATGGTGTTCAGTTCAAGCTAAGTGAATGGAAGCAAGAAAACAAACTTCCCTGTTGGGATTAAGGAAATATTTGTCCCTTAAACTCATGGTTATGTGGGTGGTCTTACTTCATTCTATCCTGCAGAGTCCATCTGACTCGACTTTTTTTTTTAATCCAAGCTGAATCAAATAGCCTCTCTACAGGAGTTTTTACCCCCCTCTAACCAGAGAGAACGTATTGCATAGGGTCATTCAGTTCTCAGGCAAATATAAACGTTCACGGTCTGATCTCTTGCACACACCCACAGCCCACACACACACATCTGTGCACCAGATTTCCTAACCTTTGCATTCCTTCTATTGGACAGTCTGGAATTCTGCTTTTAAATGCAAATATGACCTCAGGTACCATGAAAAGAAAAAAAAACAAAAACACTAGACTGCAAATGTGAACTTTGCAGGCATATCCACACACACTCACAGAAAAACAACACAAGAAATTTAAGTCATAAAACTATATTTATAAATAAAAAGACATTTTTCCTTGATAAAAGAGTAGTGTGAAAGTCATGGTAAGAAATTTTTTCCACTATACAGTATCACAAGACAGAGGCTGAAAATGCTCTGGTTATCAGATGAAAATGTAATTGTGTAGTGTAAAAATGACTCTTGAAGCTGGATGCTCATGTTAAGCGTTGAAAAATGAAACTAGTTGGAACCAACTATTATATAATGAAACAAATGCTTTCTTACAGCAAGGAGGACTGCGATTCTCTTGCACTACATACACATTTTTCCATTTCTTTCTCTCTTAAGTCAAGCAAACATTTAAAAAGTCTGAATAAGGTTAAGAGTTAGTGTTCACTTAGGCTTTCTTTGAGTGTTTTTTTTTTCTTGTTAGAGGTCAGCAAGTGGGACGTGAAAGAACAAAAGGAGGGAAGAGGCTTTTTCTCTCTCGGTTTTGACTTGGACAGGGGTGGGGGAAGACAGAGAACGTTAGATAAGGAAAGTAGAGAGGAGGGAAGAGTGAAATGAAAAAAAGACATCCATGTAAAAAAGCGCTGAATCATCTTCCCCAGCTGTCTGTTTCCACTAACTTCCTCCCTCTCTTGCTCTTTGTCCTTACACAAACTCTTCCCCAGCAGGGAGTGGAAACTGAGGAAGGTGCTTTGGTTCCATCTGGAGCGAGGGGGTTTCTTCACTGAAGAAAGTATGGCCACTACTATTAGGAAGAAAAGCAAAAGAGAGGGGGAATACAGCAGGATTGGTTCCAATTCTGCATTACAGAAGTGGAATCAAGGCCTTGGGTTACAGCTTTGGCCATCCTCCCTCCTGTCCTGTCACTCCATCCGTCTAAGCCCTACCATGATATGAGAAAGCCCAGCCTGCTGCTTTGTGCTCGTCTTATCCCCCTTATCACATCACGTCAACAAAAAACTCCCCAGCATTGCCAACGGCCATTCGCAAGGACTGGCGTGAGGCAGTGAGCTCAGGAGGCACAGAGGCGATCTCTCGGCCTGGTGGGGCACCGGGGGCAGCTGTAGACATATGTGGGGGCTGAGGGGGAAGACCTGGGGGGCCGTACACAAGGCCAGGCCCATAGGCTATAGAGTGGGAATTGGCACTGCGGTGGCTGACAGAGCTACGGATGCTTCGCTCACTAGGAGGTGCTACTGAACGCTCACTTGGAGCTCGGTGGCTCCTGATGTCATTTTCGCTGCCGCTGCCGCCAGATTTCCGACCTTCATTCTTGCTGCAGTTTGAACCGCTGCTTCCTGTAAATAGAAGAGAATGTGCATTAAATACAGTAAAGCACAGTTACTATAGAATTGTACAAATGCAAAAGTAGATTCATATTTATTTTGAGGGAGTGACAATAATTATAGCTATTACCTCCGCCAAGGAGGTTATGTTTTTGCCGGCATTTGTCTGTCTGTCTGTCTGTGTGCAACATAACTCAAAAAGTTATAGACAGATTTTGATGAAATTGACCAAACCTAATGAAATTTTCAGGAAATGTTCGCTCTGAGACAAGGAATAGATGATGAAATTTTGGAGGTGATCCGGATCACTGTCTGGATCAAGGAAGTTTTTAAAGGATTCTCTATTAGTTATTATTGGCATTGCTGTGGTAATAATAACAAATGTGTTGTGCTTTTGTGGAGGTTTGCGCTCTCTGAGTGCTTTTGTAGTTTATATTATAAAAGCCAAGTACCCCCGGTGTGTGTATGTGTCTCGGGATTCACACAAAATCGGGAAAGATTTGACTGCTGCAATTTGGCATTCTTATGTATTATTGGTCAAGGAACAAACAGACTAGTGAAAATGGCAAGTTGATAAGACCAATATTTTAGCAGATACTTGTAATTTTGGAATAGAATAGCCTTACAACGTTGCTATACCAAGAACATTTTGGAGGTGACTGCTGGACAAATGCGGTACACCATGCACAAATACATAACAAAACTACCACATCTAGAACCCACGGATCCCCCATGGGTCAACGCCCTAGGTTAGTTTACCTTTGGTTTATAGCAGATGGTTAAGGTAGGTTGTAACAATGCATGACATCCAACATGTATGACAAAACAAAGGTGTTATTATTATGTAGAACCATTTTATTCTTTAACACCATGAATCATTCACACTCAGGGGAAAGGAAAACAAAGCTGATTTTACCTGTGACTGTTTTGTTGTTTTATGTCATGTTGCAATTGTGGTGCTTTAGTTAATGAAATCTTTTTTTAGTCTTATCTTTTAGAACTACAGTAACCCTGGTAAATAGAAAAGGAGATACATATTTTTATACACCCCCTCTAGTTAAAAGCAACCACTCGTTTCCATCTGGGTGCCAGTGAAATGACACATGCATGCTGACCCAGATTGTGGGAGACTCCCAGGAGAGCCTGACTAATGCAGACATGGTCAGAAAGCATTCACTGCATTTCACAGGCCAAACAGCTTAGCAATTACCAACGACAATTACATGTTTTCATTTTATTACCACAGAGACGCTTCGTGTTTTCTGGAGGAATTCCTCAGACCGATTAATTTAATGGTTTGTACATTTACAGGAACATTCTTACAGATTAGCAGACTTCTGCTTGCTGCAGTACAGTCAGGTTATGGCAGTGTACATATGCAAATCCAGGATTCTGCGATGTTATGTGCAGCTGTGTCAGTCAGTAAATGTCTCAGTTGTGTAAGCAAATGGCTCCTGAAACCACAATGTCTGGATTTCTATTTCTAAACATAAACACTACATGTAAATATGTAGCTTGGGGCTGTTGAAGGCATGTTTTTTTATTCTTGACAGAGCAAAGCTGTGTCCTTGGAATCTTTGAAGTAACTTTAACTAGTACTGAACATATTCCTGTATTGAAAATATAAAAATAAAGCCTACACCCAAAGTGTTTGAAAATTACATGGTGAATATTAAACATGGCCTAAATGTTTGTTCCATTTGCAGTGAAGTGGTGTAGAAATTATGTATGTTTGTCAATTAAATTTATAGAAGCTATTATCTAATTGCAGAATTACAGTACACTCTGTCCTTTAGGCTTTTCCCTTCAGGGGTCACCCTGATCATATTGATTTGGCACAAGTTTTATGTCGGATGCCCTTCCTGACACAACCCCCTGCACAATAAGGCACTAGCTTGTGCCCCCTGGCGGCTACAGATATAGGCATGTCTAGCGTAAAGGGCCTGGGACCTTCAGCACCAAAGTCAGTGGTGTAAACCACTAAGCTATCCAGTCTACTGCTCCAGTCTCCAGCTATTGTACACTGTGTCCATATAATATAATATAGATATTTTGTTGAGTTTGCAGCACACAAGACAAGACCAGAACATGCAGGTAAAGCTTTTCTTATTTCACTGTGAAAACCACTATAAGTTGGCAATTAAAGCTCACTGCTGATTTTTGAAAAAAAAAAAAAAAACAAGCCTATGTGGTAATCCAAAGATTGCCGTCAATTCATGATTCAAAGATCTCATCACATAACACTGTATAGATAATTAAAACAGCACGTCACTCCTAATGATTGTTTGTGGATAAATGCACTTACCACTGTGCTGGCTCCCTGCACTGCCAGCACCTGGTCCACCATGGAAAGGCTGTGGCAGGTCATAAGGGTGAGGAATAGGGAACTGGTAGGGCAAGGCCATAGGCCAGGGGGCCGCACCAGGGTGAGGCAGCGGGGGGAGTGTGTCCTGGTCTGAGGCACCCCCACTGGAACCATCATGGTCATGGATAGACAGATGGGTCATGTCTGAGGAAGACAAATCAGATAAACCTTTTAGAGGTTTGACAGTAAAGTGCCATATCTAAAGCATGCTGGATTAATAAAACTTAGGTTGAAAGTGTTACAACAAATCCATATAATGTCTATATACAATAATAAACATAAGGGACATGCTTTATGTGAAACTCAACAAATTATTAAGGGTCTACTTACTGCCACAGAGATCTCCAAAGATGTAGTAACACTGTTCAGAGAAGGTGATCTTGTTGACAGTGTGTCTGATATAGCCAGCCTTTAGCAGGTTGCTAGCATATTTACGTGCTTCACGGCGATCTGAGAACCCTTCTACGTGATGGAAGAGCCAGTCAACCACATCAGAACCTTAAGGAGGCAAAAGTAAATTTCAAAAGTTGAGATTTATTGCCATTCATCTTTCAGTTATGGTTCTATGAGTTCTATGAATCTGAAACAGAATCAACAGAAAGAATAGGATAGGAGTTCAACAGAGTGCATACATTCCAAAGAGGATTTTATTTGCTATGTGAAGATTTCATTTCATTTGCTATGTGAAGATTTATCCATCATACTTTCTTTTGTAGTATAAGTGAATCTACTATTTCCTTAAATTTTATACATATTCTATGAACCTGGACCAGAAACAAAATACCTTGGATTACATATTTCTTCAGTTCTTTTAATTTAATGAAAACATTGTTATTCCACTCTTCAGAAGTGGGTGAATATAAGAATAAAGCTGCCACAGTGCTGAGGTTGAAAACCAATGCTTGACCACACCCCCTGCTTTGACAGACATACCAATAAAGGCATTAGCGATGGTTATCTTAAGCCACATCCTGTCCCGCACCTCCAGACCTGACTCGGGGGAAGCCATGGCCTTAGCAATTGTTGCCATGTCGCTGTGGATGGAGAGATGGAAGTCATCGAATCCTGAGAAAGACCACAAATGCACAAGTTATTAACTTAACGTGCTGTGCACTTTTAATACCCCTTAGCCAAATGTAGTGTAAGATTCTGTTGAAAGTTACTGCCCTCTAATTTAGATGTGATTGTCTTTGTGTAAAACTTACTTTATACATATTTATATGTGAAAGTACTGTGAAATATTATAACTGCACAAGGCCATTTGAACTTGAAAAAGTAGGTCAAGGTCACCTATTTTCAACTGGCTTCTGCTGCATGCCAAGATGCATTCACAGTATAAATTTGGTGCAAATATCTCAGTGCATTATTTAAATACTATGATTATGTCACTGAAGGGACAGACTGACAGACAGAAAGCAAAACAATTACAATACCCCTCGGCCAAGGGGTAAAAACTAAAGAACCACATCCTACAATAAAAAGTTCAATCTGGTCTCTGTGAAATGACAGTGTAAGTATGCACTGTATTTGGTTTTGTTTTTTTCACATTTGATCAAACAACAGAGTGCCATTGTCCTGACAATTCATTGGCCCATTTTGGAATTTGCCACAAATAATATTTAGTTTACTGTGGTCTGGGCTGTAATGTGACCTACGTATTTTGTCTTGATCATGACTTAGACTGGATGAAATTCACTTTCTTTGAACTGGAGTGAGCAGGTCCTGACTAAACCCACATAAAAGCATTAACCAACACTAAAAACTACACAACGAAATGTTATCAACTTTGAAAACAAATGCATTCCAAAATGGACAATCTGCAAAATGTTAGTGTGTTTAATTTTTTTGTTTTATCCACTTTTCAATCGATCTGGCTCATACACTCCACTTCAGAAGATGACTATTCTCATTTCCAAGTAAAGTTTTAACATCTTTCTATCAATCTCTAAAAGTGCACTTATCAATTTAAGATTGTGAAGTTAGTACTTGAAATATATGTCTAACTGCTAGAGGAGGAGAAATTGTTTTGCATATAAAAAAGTTGAGTTATGTTCAATTTGAAAGGAAAATCCCAAATATTTTAAACAAATTAAGCCAAAAAAGCATGTCAAGAGAGGAAAGGCATCAGCACAGAAAGAAAAACGCAACTGTCCGTCCAAAGATTACAAGGAAGATGAAAGTTGTGAGTTATGGCTTGGTTTTGACAAGAGTTATTGAACAGATGGAAGCTGTGAGGCTGAACACAGTAAAAGCTGGAACAGGGTACTCATTGGAATGCAGTGAAAGGGCAGGGCCACACTTAACTTAGAGGTTTACGAACACAGAGTCTGAGGAAAACACTGATACTACTACATTTCTGAAGGTCGGAGGCTTGTAGCTCCAAAACAATAGAGAATTGAGTGCTCTCAGTGTGATATCGTCAATAGTAACAACCTTGATATGTGAAATATGACACAAGTCATAAAAAGAGAAACACCATAGCAAACTTAAAAAGAACAATGAATTCAACTTACGATACAAGCAAAGAAGTTGAACATGAAATTAAAACATAAAATCACATTTTTACCTATCATTAGATTTTATTTTCTCAGATTCTCCATTATGTTTCAAAATTAAATAAAGGTTTAATTGAAAAAGCTGGCAGCAATAGTTTAAGATGTGACTCACGCTCAGTCTCAGGGATTGAGCTGCTGATAGAGGAGCTGGTGGACGTCACAGTGCTCATGGATGGGCTCATGCCGTACGGAGGATACACCCCCGTCATGGCTGCTGTATGGGACACCCACGCAGCAGGGTCAATGGGTCGGATTGGCTCACCTGTAGAATAACAGTAGTTAAGATGGAAGAATTAATCCCAAGTCAGCCGTTCCATGCAAGAAACAGATGGTGAAAACAAGGTGTTAAAAGACAAAGACAAAGGCTTACTTCTGGGCAGAGCGAAGCAGCTCCGAGGGTTTGGGTCCCAGCACTTGGCCACAGTCAAAGTAATGGGACTAGTAATAAACAAAGTTAACACACAGACAGTTAATAGTGAAAAAAAGAGTCTTAGCTTCGACATTACTACTACTTGCATCTTTATTTCATGGAACCTCCTCTGTCTTTATTAGTGTTTGAGACATTTTTGTGTCTAGTAGTCTTACCCAGGTTTGTGCACTATGTCCCTCAGTACTCGAACTGCATCGTCGTTGCTCATGTTCTCAAAATTGATGTCATTCACCTATGATTAGAAAACATGACAGGCAAAATATTATAATGTCTTTGGTTAATTTGACAAAAATGACATTTTACATATTAAATTGTTTCCATAAAGGTAAGACATTGCACACACTCAGTCATTAGCAGAGGGACAGGTGGTTTATATAAATGAGAATCAGAGGTACTGCACAGCATATTCTAATGTGATTAACGTAAAGTGGCAAAAGATTGGTGTGGGAAAATGCTGGAATCCAGAAACAGATGAAAAATGGATTGAATAGGTCTACGCAGTTGCTGACAGAATGCCTCATGGGTACTGTTCATTACATTAAAAACAATAAAGAAGCTCTTTACCCGTGACATGAAAAAACATTTTACTTGCATAAAGGGGTATGCTCATATATTCACCTACTTTTCAAGTTCTTTGGTATGCAAAACAAACAGATACACACCTGCAACAGCATATCCCCGGGCTCTATGCGTCCATCAGCAGCCACGGCTCCTCCCTTCATGATGGAGCCAATGTAGATCCCTCCATCGCCCCGCTCATTACTCTGACCCACAATGCTGATACCCAAGAAGTTGTACTTCTCTGTAAGGTCAACAAATACATTGTGCATTTAGAAGTGGACAAATTTTGTCAGAATTTTTTGTCACATTATAGTTATGTCAATAGCTTAGTCTACTAAACCTCAACCATACATAGAGGACTAAAATCCAACAGGTTTAGTAAAAGATTAATGTATTATTTATGCATGTTTCTAAAAATCCAAGATTAGAACATATTCTTGTCAGAAAAGCCTGTTAATCTATTACCTGTAGCAAATGTATTCCAGTCTAACATCCTCTAGTCAATTGCCTCATACATCCAACCAAACCAAACCAAACCTAAATTCATCTTCTCATTCTCAGTATTATGTCAATGTTATTCATTAACAACAATAGCATCACAAAGTTGTTGCTTGTAATTATTGTCACATTTTTATCATTTAAGAATTTGCTTGCCTTAATGTTTCATAACGTACAACGTCTCAGTGTGTGATTTAACATGGAGGCAAATGAAAAAACACTGGTTCTATTTATTCCAACAAATCTAATTGTATCGAGTACAATTCCCAGAGCCACTTACCCATGTTGAGTGTGACAGTGATGATGTTCAGAGACATGGTGGAGTCTGTGATGCTGCTGAATGATGAGGACTGGAGGGAAGAACAATGGAGAGTGAGAGAAGCTGTCACGCTATCTTTAAAATGTGGAAGTTGATTTACAATGTGGAAGTGTGTGTAGTCTTACCCTGTCCATGTTAGAAGCTTTGGGTTTCCGTCTGCGGCGGCGGTGTCGTCTCATTAGCCGGGAGGAGCTCTGTTCAGTTGAGCTGCTAAACCTGAACATAACAAATAGAAGTTAAAATATGGAAATTCTGCAAAAGATTCCAAGATTTTCCTACCATTATCCACATTTTAAGTGTTTTTATTCCACATTTTGCTGTCATACATGAAGGATATTACTATTTACTACTTACTCATTTACTTTGCCAACATTCTAGATGTGCTTCAAGTGATTTTTTTGTACAATATTTTAATAATTGAAATCATGTATAAACTTTTTTTTCTAAGTGCTTGAAATATATATATATATATATATATATATATATATATATGTGTGTATATATGTAAAAAAAAATATAGCACTTATTCCTTTCTTAAAGAATAATATTTGCTCACTTTTTTCATAAGGCAGCCAAGTGACACAGTCTCAAATATAAGTGCATGCAAGATATCATTCAAGCTTCTTCATGAAGAAAATCAGTTTCACTCTTAGACTGAAACCAAGTCAAACTGAAGCAGATTTGATCCAGATCTCTTTGGGCTGTAAACTTAGGAAAAACATCCTGGATGATGCAGGATGCCTCAGGACTAAGAACAGCAGTCTCTAAAGTGGGCAGCACATACTCCTGCAACTCCTGAAGGGGAACCACAGGGGGGTAACCACAGGAACCAGCAGACAATTAGGCTACACTAATCTCTGCCAAAACACATCAACTTTAATTCCAGATGGATTTTTTCAAGCCAAATGCCTTTTCTCTTTGAGAGCTGCACTTCAGCAAACTGAAGAGTTCCAAAACATGTCTGACCTGCTGGTTGCATCGTCATCTTCTGAATCAAAGCAGGAAGTGGACTCCAGCTCGCTGCTCATAAAGGATGAACAGCTGTCGTATTCGGGTCCTCCACGTCCCAGACCCCGTGACGAATACCCATTCTGCCTTCCACCTACACAGGACAGGAATGTAATAGGGAAGATGTATATTACAACTTTCACACATAAATTCAGTTCAATAAATAACACATGCCTAAAAAAGAAACTCAACAAATTCAGGTTCAGAAATTATATGCTATTGACATCTGTCAAATAAAGCCGTATGCCACTAACAACTTGCCTTACTATAAGAACTTAGAAAGACATTGAATAACATTAAAGGTTGCCCTTAAAGGTGGGTGAAAAACTCAGAAGTATAACCTTTAATGACAATTTAGAAACAGGTGATTATTATTGTTGCTTCTTCATAATTCTGTACATGATGTTGCTAAATTTATTTGAACTCTTCATCTCTTCTATTCATTAAATATGTTTGTTTGTAATTTGATGACACTGAAATGGACTTCATATGAAATATGTTGAAGTAAACGGCATAACTACATTAAGTGGTCCACAGAAATTATTGAATTAACATGTGGGAAGCTCAGGCTTCATTCAATGGAATCTTACACTGACCGTGATCGTTGGAGTGTTTCCTCCGCGGCCTTTCCCTCTCTCTCCTTTGCGACACCATGGAGCCTGTCTCTGTGTCATTGTCCAAACTGTCCCGACCGCTTGCTGCTTTCCCACTGAACAGGGACCAGAGCAACCATTCAAATGAATGAATTCAACTATTAGAATGCATCACTACAAAGGTAAATGGGTTAATGAATTAAACTGTTACTAAGACAAGTTTCAAATGCTTTTATCATGGTCGACTACAACCTGTGTTTATTTTTCCATCTACTCTGGCTTAAAGCAGATGAGGCTGTACTTTGTGGTTGAAATCTTGGCAGGAAATGCATTTGTTGTATTGGATGGTTCTGCATTAGCATTTTTATTCTGATCTTGTGCCTTTCACAGGCTTTACATTCTTTGTAAAGCATACTTCAGTAATGAAATGAAAAAAAAATATTGAAGACCTAAAAGACTAAGAAAACAGAAAAGCAACAGAGGAAATTTTTGTCCAACAAATGATCACTGTCTGGTGCTTGATATGGCCTAATTCAATGTTGAGGGATGACTTTCCAGAAAAAAAAAAGACATGAGTGTTGAAGAGGTACAAAAAAGATTTTTTCCTCCAGTGCAGTCACAAGGTGTCACACTTTTTCCATCCAATTTACCGTTTCCTCTTTTAATACAGTTATTAAGAAACACGGGATTCATTCACGATAGATGCACCGAGCCAAACATAAAGTACGCATGGCATCTCCTGCATTTAAAGACACACACTAAACAGTCAAAAATTACAGAAACTCTCTGATTTGACACACATATCTGAAATACTGACTGGTAGGAAGGTGGTCTTGAGTCGCCGATGCCCCCTGTTCGCTCCAGTGGGGGTGCCGCTTCTAAACTATCTGCCACAGAGCCTGCATCTGTGTGGGCCCCATCACCAGAGACCAACTGTCAACAGACGGAGAGTGAGAGTAGTCAGAGGGATGGACAGACACTCATATAAAAACACACACAAAGAGTGGCCAACACATGTTACAACATTCATGTGTTTACATTCCACCCCATTCTAAGATTCTATAGGATCATATGTACAAATTATCACCTACATATGGAGTCTTGTAACAGAATATGGATCTTGTGGGCCTCCATTCTAAAATAAAACAGAGCTACAAAATGCTCCAAACCTCTACTGTTTGGGGTTACAATAAAAAAAAAAAAAGCAAAACACTTGATTTCTCATTTCAAAATGATGCTGGATGCAACACTCATCTACTTATGATCTGAAATACCCAAAGACAGTTTGGTTTTGCAGTTAATACAAATCAAGGTTGTGTTTGGACTTGTGGTTTCTCTACCTGACACAATGTTGCCTAGGTTACTGAAGTGTGGGAAAAAGTAAAACCCAGTGCATCATGACTGTGTTTTCAAGGGAAATTATATCACCAGTAAAACTTCACATTACAACATTCTGCTGTTTATATTTCCACTGTTTTTCCAATTCTGACACATTCCTATGAGCATTAATCCGCCTCTCTCAAACCTTTTTTTTTTTGCATTTGAAATAAAGCATGAAGTTTTACCATTTGCATGCAAGAAGAAGATTAAAACCCAATGTGATCAATGTAAAACTGGCTAGGGTTGGATAAGCAGCTAAATAGGTTCAGGAGTTGTTTATGTTGTATTATGCTAATGGTTACTATGAAACCACATTTAAAAACTAAATATTCAATCTTATAGGCGGTGGACGGAAATCTAACTCTTCAGTCCATCGAAAATCATCATATAAAATCTTTGCTCAATATCACCCAAACTTTATGTAACAGATGTAGGTGACATCTGTAATATATGCAGAAAAATAAGAAAAAACCCACACTGGCACCAGAGCACTGTTGAACTTAGCCATTACAGTACTGAAAGATTAGTTATTACAGTAATGAAAGCCAATGGTCTGTTTGGGGTTGAAGTTAGTTACACAGCAGGCTTGAATGATATGAAAAAAAAAAAATCATTATCTCATTTGTAACACAAGTCAGTGTGTTAGTAGGAATGTAATATTTTCCACTCGAAATGTAGAAATGTTAGGTGACATATAGATGTAGCTCCTAGAACTGCACTCTGCAGTTATTGCAAGTACAATGTTATTTTCATGAATGAACTCTAACTTCAGTGTGAAACCCAAGATCTTTTACACAGTATGTAGTCAATACTATGTAATTTCATTTCATCCTAACAACACTAAATGCATAAACATCCATGATATATTGGACACTTTTCTCAAATCTGCAAAGTCCAACTTTAACCAATATAAAAGATTTGAGTTTTGGGCTTGGTCAGCATCCTCTCGAATAAAGCAGATGGAAAAATCAGAGAAATGCAGATTTGGACTGGCTACTGAGCCAATATGATGAGCCAAAATAAATAAATGAACAGCCCTGTCTGCTTCATTTCTTAAGGAGAAAAAAATGTTCAAAAAGAAATGGAATTGTCTGTACACAAAGTAAAAATCACATTTGCACCCTTAAATATAACAAACTCATTTTACGTATCCACTTTGACAATACATAACACGAATTGCATATCATCCATCAGTGCAAAGAAAACTCCCCCAGTAACAGTAGTGATGACAATAACCAAGAAATACAATCTATTACTTTCAACTAGGTTGTATTTGCACTGCAGGCTTGTTGAAGTGCAATTAGATCAAATCTGAAAGTAAATAATGCATAAACCTGTCTGTGAGCTGACAGTTAAGTAAAACAGGCCACATTGCGGGGCCTGGCCTGCAGTCGTGATGTGATGATGGCTAGCCAGGCACATGGACCCCAGAGAGCAATCAGTCAAGTCATTGAAACAACAGATGAAGACTAGAGACAAACAAATGGACACGCTCTAACAGAAATAACACTTCATTGTACATGGAACATTTCAACAAATCCCAAGAGATAACGAACACATTCACTCATGCATAACACAGAGAGGCATTGGCTTTGAACAAGAGCAAACAAAACCTCCAGTCAGATAAAAGTGACCACAACAGAGGGACAAATCAGAGCGAGCTGTTAGATTATTATTCACTCAAACGTCTAGCGATAACATGTTGTTGATGACTCTCGATAAAACCTATAATTATAAACACACTGTGCTAAATTACCCAAATGCATCAGCACTTCAGATAGAACACAGTGAACAGTGGTTCTCTCAACTTTATTCTCCCCACCCTGTGAGATTCAATCTTCTTGTTAGATGACATGCAGTGAGGCTCTTTGTTATGGGATACTTTCCTCCTATCCTGTGATTTCACTTGTTCTTAATCCAATTTTAAATGTAGACAAGAGAGGAAGGAAGGCTGTGCACCAACACCAGATGTCTCTTGCTTTGTCAAGATGGTAGATTTACTCAGAGCCTCTACATCGCAAACAAATATGTGGCACCTAAAGGAGCAGGGCAAGTGACAGACCCTGATATATAAAATTAGCAAACAACAAAAGCTATTAATTAGCTTAAATACACAGCACAGAAAACGAACAGTGTGTTGAATGTGCACAAGTGTGAAGGTTGATCCTAGGATCATTATGTGGTAATGATATTATCACACAGATGCACTGGGCCTCTCCCTAGAGACTGAGTGTGTTTGTGGTCAGTTGCCAACAGATGGGAATCATTGTCATACATGCACACACAGTTACAATATAGCCACATAATCACACAAACACAATACACAAAAAATAAATTGTGGTTATTCTGACAGTGATTGCCATTGTAATTTGAATCATGATTTCAGTGGGAATGGCAATTAATGCAATTCATTTTCAGTGTAAACAATATTACAAAAATTAGGCAATTATTGTGGCATCTGTATCAAACAAATATGTCCCTTTATGTCTAGAGAATGTCTGTAAGACCACAATGCTCTATTTACAAAGGTATGTTGTTAAATATTTTACCTTCAAAAAAATTGCTGAACATATTGCCATTCCAATAATATTTCAATTCACTGCTCTGTCATAGAGACTGGTACACAGCAACAAAAAGTATAAACAAATGGTATGCATTTACCCATGATACCACACGGCCATTAAAACAGGGCAGCTTAGCGTTGTCATCAGAAATTTCCTCCTTAACCACCCTGTAAAGAGAACAAAGCTTTGTTTCAGTAAACTTTACCAAGACAAAAGCACTCTCAAGGCAATAAAACACAAGGCTTTATTTAAAGGCAATGGAGATGGGCAATACTGACAGACAGGACAGATTCTGACACCTGGGACAAACAATGGTGATTTAATGGTGTATTTATGACCCAGCTGACACATGTTGCTAGCCCCCGATTTACAGCACACTTTATAGTAAATGTCAATCCAAATGTATCATGTAATATTTCCCTGTAGGAATAAAGATGCCTCATGATGCTCTCTAGCTGATATGAGCATGAACTGTCCACCACATTGAGATTAAACAGAATGTAGATTGTAGTATATAACAAGAAAGCAGAAGGGCAAGGTATTAAAAAAAAGCTGAAATTTAGTTAACTTAATGTAATATTTAATAAAAATTCAAACAGGGTGCTACGATTTTACTCAATACTCAACTGATCTGGGAAAAAATAAATAAATCAGAGCAGGTAAAAAAAAGGTACTCTAACAAATTAGGTTTGATTTCCAAATAGTACTTCACTGTTCATCAAAGTCTGCTAAAAATGACAGGCATGTGAGGATTTCTTAAGCAAGCACTGTCCTATCCCTGGGATTTTCCTGATGACTTTACAACAAACCAGTCAGTCCCTCTACACAGATTACTTGGCACAACTAGGAAAGAATGAGATGAAAAAAGATAGCATTTACAACACGTAACAAAAAAGACATGGCAAATTAAGTTTGCATTTCCAAGAGCCTCCTATTAATAATACTAATGAGATGAGTTGAGACTCTTAAAGAAGACACAGATGAAGAAAAAGAGAGTCTTTGTGAAGAGAAGCAGTGGTGTACATTCTAGTCCAATACGTTTGGTCAGTCTATACCAACACAAGGTAAAGGTTTCAATAGCTTATTTACAGACCATCCCTCCACTTTTGACAGCATGAATAGCCATGTGGGTCGTTTTAAAGGATGTCTTTGCTCATTGCAAATTTTCTTAAGAGTTGCCCCACCCTACTTTAGCTTTGCCAAAAACAACTTTGGAAACCTAGATGAAGTGTTTAATAAAATATTGCATTACAACCCTTTATTCTTTACAGAGCACTCTGTCTGGAGGAACATAAAACGTCTACTTTTCCAGCCGTGTATTAACACAAAAGGACATGCTCATAAAGCTGCCACAGTGATGAACAGGGCATTCCTGTGTCCAACTCTGCATTCCTCAGGGCTAATAGACAACAACAGCAGGGCCTGCCGGACTCAAACTGACCAACTGAAACTAACCATTTACAATCTGACGTTAGCCTGTTAGCACATTAGCCAGTTTCTAACATTAATAGTATCCATAACTATCTAATACATGCTGTTGTAACTGGGACTAAACATAAAATATCATTGGGGACTTTCTCTTGTGTTAGTGAAACCGACAAATACCAAACTTGGTCAGACAAAGTCAAGGCACAAGTCGCGTACGCTAACCATACAAGCAATGTAAACAAACGGGGTCGGGACGCTAAACAGACCTGCTAACGCTACAAGCTCGCCGCTAGCAGCTAACAAAGGAACTGTAATGCAAGTAGCTAGCTAATGATCGACCGACAGGTAACGTTAACAGGGATGACAAGCCAGCTGGATCAGGTAACAACTGAGTTAACCTTCATCTAAACGGCCAAACACAACACCGACACGCTAGCCCCATGTTAAACACAATAAACACTCAAACAGTTACCCGAAGTCATCGTCCATGGATTTGAAAAAGAATTTGTAATTTGGTTTCTTCAGGACATTTTTGAAGTCTCCAAGAGTGACTTTGTCCGCCGGCACCGACAGTTTCACCAGATACGGCGTCTCCTGGTCGTCGAGGTGGTAGATAATTTTGGTCTCCCCCATCTCGGACTGCGGCTAAGGCGAGGCAGGCAGGGTGCATTAAGCCGAGGGCCTGGCAGGCTCCCTCTCGGGCCCCGACTCCCCGCGGCGCTGGCAGCGGCTGTGCCGTGGTCCTCCCGGCTCTCCCTGGCTGACCGACTCGCTACGTAGCTCTGGTTCTATCTTTCCTGCGCCAGCTCGCTAGCGTTACGTCTGCCTTCAATTCAATAAAGCACCTTACTCTTCCACAAAGCCCCTAACACTGCCCGAGGGTTGAATCACGTTGGTATTCAACTTCCAATTCACCGCTGAGTGCTTAGAGATTTCAGAAGGCAGCTTGAAAACGCAGAAAGATAAACAGTCTCCAACGGGTCGCTTTTCTCTTCTCGCTAGCTGCCAAGCTCGGTACTTTGTTGCACACGAAACTGCACACAATCGGCCAGGCTTGTCTCAGCAGGGCGCCATCTAGCGGTGAGGAGGAGACACACAGGCCTCCATTGAGCATAACGCTGCAGCAACACGGGAGTCAACAAGGACAAGAGCATTGGATCTGTGCCAGTAGTTTGGGCTGGGGAAAAATCTATACTTTTATCCTATATAGTTACATTTTTATATTTCACACTATCCATATTACAAAAATATGCTTTGTTTTTTTTAATGTACTTTACCATTTATTCCCAAAAACTGGGTTGCAAAATACATTTGTACTACTTGTGTTCTTAACAATAATAATAATAATAATACATCAAACTTATATAGCGCTTTTTTGGAAATTTTAAGGAATGTAATGTGTTTTATTATAATATTATAAGTAATTGTTATGTTGTCCAGTGATTATACATTTTTGTCAGTCACCCAAGAGACTTCAAAAATGACTGAGGATGAACAACGACCTGAACAAATGAGAACATATAAAGATATAGTGTCCAGTATTTTTTTTTGAGTTTAAATTGTGGAACCTGAATTGAAGTATTTGTTTTCTGGGTACAGTGATAAGCCTTAAAAAGAAGAATGATGTTATGCGGTTCGATGAGCTGGAGAAAATAAATACAATGATTTAAACATGGAGTTGGTTGCCTCTGTACTGTGTCGTGGAGAGATATAGAAATGAATAGAAAGGGCCAGAAATCCTTACTTATGACAGAATTTTGTCTGATTTAACATTTGTATATACTATATAAAAGAGGCCTCAGAGATGGTGGAGTAGGTGGGCGTGGAGACTGACATCTGGGCATCTCTGCTCTGGTTCTGCCTCTGTAACCTGGGCCCAGGTCAGTGCAGAATATGGCTGGATGATATATAAAAGACTAGCAACACGAACAATCCTTCCTTCATTTTAAGCAGCACTGTAACATAAACAAGTAACTAAGCAGAATGAACAATTTGTAGTTAAAACTTTAGAACTTTGGGGGAAAATCCACAGTGTTCCATCCATAATAGTGTTCTTCAGAAAATTCAGGTTATTCACATATTTTTGTGAAACAGTAGTTTATAGATGTAAGAACATTTATAATGTAATTTTACTGAAACAAAGAGGGAAAATGGAGTTGTGATTATTTATATCTTTTATACTATTATTTAATTGTCTAGCAGCTTGAGGACAAATTGAGCTGAATCTTGTCCTTGGGCACTGAAGTAAAATGACTGACACCCCTTCTTCTGAGTCTAATATTAGTAAATCTGGACCATAAATGATGCTTTTAACAATATTTGTTTTAGACAACCAACAACAAATTCAAGCTCTGTATTGTTAGTGGGAAATAGAACGCTGCAGTCCAGTTAAGGACCTTTATCCTTTATCACTGAGGTATAACACATAGTAAGGTGATATGCTAGAGAGTACAAGGAATTGTCAAACAGCTGTAACTTATAACAGTAACCAGTGCATTTCATTTATTGGTGCTAGTGGAAGGAAGTGTGCATGCTGTTTCACTACTAGTGTTGCAGCACACCTACACACAACCATCCCAAATGTTATGAATTACACTTGTTTTTCCTGCTGTGAAAAAAAGCAAAAACAGCTTCTGTTTTGCATTAACTTCTCAGCTGTTCGTAATCAGGTAATTCATGTCAACAGTGTTTGCTAAGGTATAATAATATGTAGATAGCAGAATTTAGGGTTTTAACTCCTATTTGTGCAATTGTGTCCTTTATCTGAGCTACAAAACTCTTTGAAAATTATAAATAGGATGTATAAAATATAGAACAAGTCAAGTCAAATGTGAATATTTACAGCAGCTGCAGTTTATTGGACTGAATGAAGTTCCATTACAGACAACACAAAGTGATGAGTAAATATAATATCACTCAGCAGACAGTTAAAAATTTTCTGATAATTAATCAATGCTTTACAAAATGGAGTCTGAAATAGACAATTTGTCAACATTTCTTCTGAAAATGATATCATAATCTACTGAAATTGTGCCACTGCAGAAGGAGAAGCATGACAATATAATATCTTTACGTACAAATACAAAAAAAGGGGAAAAGGGTGTTTGGTCTCTTTCTTTTTTGTTTTAAATAAGATCTGAATAGGAGCCGTTTCAATCGTCTAGGAAATCATCGTCAAGGTTAACGTCCGAGGTGTCGATGTCGTCCAGCTCCATGTTGTCCAGGTCCACTTCCAGCTCATCCAGAGTCTACAGAATGATAGCACAAAGAAGAATAATTTACAACCAGTTATTTTTATCTTAAAAATACAAGTTATTTGAAAATGATCTTACATTGTAGATTTGGAATTATGTGTTTTATTGTGCAAAATTTACTCCAAAAAAAAAAAAAAAAAAAAAAAATCACATCCTTACCTTATCTTTTTGCGACTGTGAAAATGTTGGTTCTTCTTCTTCTTCCTCCTCCTCCTCCTCTTCTTCTTCTTCATCCACAGCTGCTGAAGGGGTGGGTTCAGGCTTTGAAGGTGTAATAGCTGCTGGTGCTGCAGGGACGGAGTCAGCCTCCTCACTCTCCTGTGTCTACCAGACAGAATCAGCAAGATAATATGAAGTTTTATGCTTTTAAGAAATTACTGTTACTGTTCAATTAAAAATACTGTAGACATACGTTTGTGACGGGCAGAGGGAAAGTTCCCTTGGGCTCATATCCTAGAGCCTCCTCAAGAATGTTTCTATCTTCATTGGGCTGAAAGAGGGAATAAATGGTTTACGACTGTTTATACAGTTCTTTTAAGCATTATAGTAATATGGAATTATTCCCTGCATTCCAGATCTGTACTATTTGCGGATGTCAAAGCTGCACAACTCACAGTGATGAGAGGATAATCTGTAGCAGGTCTGGAGGTGCCCAGACAGGTCTCTCGGAGGTAATACTCAGCGGCAAAAGCTTCTCTGAGCCCAGGGAACAGATTCTCATATTCTGTTGGGTCTGCAAGAGATTCAGCTGCCTGAGAAGGAGATGAAGAACAACAAGGGTTGATGAAGAAGAAGCCAACCTTTATACACATATCAGAAATAATACAAATAATAACTAATCCAAGTGACAAACCTTCTGGTTGACTTTCGCCAGGTTTTCCCTCCACAGTTTGACCACTCGGGACACCTGGCTGGGCAGGTAGGTGCGAGCCAGGAAGGCAGCTTCAGGTAGCCTATTAGTCCTGATCAGAAGCTCCAGACACTGATCCAGTCTGTTGGAGAGAATACAACATTGAAAAAGGTACCTGATCATCAAAAAAAAAAAAAAGTCCACCAGTGTTGTCGCCTTTCCATCTCATACATGTGGTACTTACTTTCCCTGCAAAAAGTAGGTCATAAAGGCCACGTTGTTCTTTCCATCCCTCTCTGCCCCCTCGGCCAGCTTGCCTACCATAGTAGCATTACCAGAGGCTGTAGCGAGGAGCAGCAGACCACCGTAATCCTGGGCATGGTGCAGGCACTCCTGGGCCAGACCGAACTGGCACTTGCTGATAGCCAGCTCTGCTAACTGCTTCCACTTCTGCTCAGACTGCAGGGATTACAATGATACACATATTAGAAAGGGAGTGGATGCACAACCTGATACAACAACAACAACAACAAAAAACCTCAAGGAATAAACACATCACAGCTTTTCTAAATCTGGGTTACCACTTAACATGATTATTCATAAAAAGTGAGAGTGAGCTTTTGTCTTTATTCCCACTGTAAAGAGCCAAACTTCACTGCTGAGCATAAAAAAATGTGCAGAAACTAGCATTAACCTCATACCTCTGCCTCTACAGCCAATTGGTAAGCAATCTTCAATTCACCAAGTTGCAAAGCCAGCTCAAATCTGTGCTCTGGGTCTGTAGATACAGCCAGCGCCTGCTGCTTGAAACCCTGGAAAGACAAAGGAACATGTGAAACCAACGTGCTAAATGCACCTAATCAGCATTCCTCTTTTATCTAAAAAAATAACATCACCCGTATGATTCAAAACACATTTTACTTAGATGATTATTATGAATATACAGAGTGACAGTAGTTAAATTAGCTTATTTATTTCTGTACCTGTTTCTCCAGGAAATGGGCCACCCTGGTACGCTGCTCTTTAGGAATTGTGGGTAGCACTTTATCAGCCATCCCAAAGTCTCTCCTCATTACTGCAGTCTGGTACTCGAGGACAGAGACCAGTAGGGAGTAGCTGACGATGTTGAGCTCCTTATCCCCCAAATACAAACGGTCATCTTTGGGGATGTAGCCCAGTAGGTACATGGTTCTACGCAGGGACAGAGGTATCAAAATAAACTTTTTGAGCTTGGCTGCTGCTCTCATAAATGTGTGTACATAACTATCGAGGTATTATTCTTATAGGAAACATTCTAACTCTTACCTGTCCAGATGAGCAATAGTCACAATCTCCCCTCCAACATAGTAGTTGAGTCTGTTCACTGAACTGGTGTAGATGAAGCAGTCTCCTACCCACAGTCCAGTCTTGACGATCTCGTGAATTTCTCCCTGAACCTGATGTAATGCATGAGGAAAGACAGAAGTTATGATAAAACCAAAGCAATACAATACTCTTGCCTCTCATTGTAAATATACTTGGTACAAAAAGGCAAGCAGTGCTACGCTACAAGACAGAAATTGAGAAGAGCCTCCTCCAGGAACCCACTTCAAAAGCGTCTTCAATTCCATCTTCTGTGACTCCTTCATTGTTTTCTTGGGAGGCGGCTACTTTATCTGCCAGGTAACGCAGAATGAAAAATGACTCCTCTGTAGCTATGCACACCAGCTCCCCAGAGTCAGACCAGAAGATCTAAATAAAAAAGTACAAGACAGGGGATAAGTGAAAGTTAGACTGCCACACCGAAAAGTTATTAACACAACTCAGAGAATTTTTCACATAGTTCTTTTAAATAAAGAGCACCCAATTACTCAACTCTGGAAGTATAAATAGCAAAAATCCAAATTTCCTAAAGTCCTTATTTTGCCCTTTTTGTGCCTGTAACTCACATGTTTGGGCTGGATCTCAATGCGGCGGATCAGTTCTGTGTTTTCCCAGTCGTAAAATGCAAGACCATTCACTGACCGGACTCCAAGCAAAAAGCCTCCATAGATCCCTGCGGGCAACGGTGGAAATGCATTTTGTGAAAAAGACAGCTGGAACTATGCCCATCCAAGAACCAAAGGTATGTTACAGATAATTACCTTCAGCTCCAAAGTCAGGCTTAAAAGACTTCTTTTCTTTGAAGTTCTTGAAGATTTTGACGATACTGCTGCTCTCTCTGATGGCATATCTAGTTTAAACAGAGTATAGTAGTACCATGAGTTAAACGGAGTGGTTACAAATTATTATAAAATGTGAGAAATATAGTAAAAGAGTCAGGTAATTTTCTAGTAAAGTTTCTTTTTAAAATCAGTGAAGGTGTGACTCAACATTTTCACAAGTCCAGGCCTTAATCACAAATTCTAGTACTTACTCAGATGAGTCATGTGCCCAGACAAACTCCTGTGCTGAGCCAAAACTCTTGTTCCTCAAAGCCATAGCAGTATAGATGATATACTCTCCATCTCCGCATACCACAACAAACCTGAAGGAGATAAACACATAAAATGAGTGTCAGAGGGCCTTGGATGTAGATTCATCCTCTGCACTACCCTGCCTGTCAGACACAACCGTTTTGTGCTGGTTAAGTCTGTATTTGTACCTTCCATTGGGGTTATGCTGGATGGTTTGTGGGTAAATCTCACAGCTGCCCATGTCTTTGACAGCGAGTGGCAGCCTCTCTCCGTCCTTGATTTCAGCATCTCCCATAGCCTTCAGGTTAGCCTGCTGGATTTCACTGTGTTTGGCCCAGATGATTTTTCCGTTGGTGTCCATAGACATGGCTGGCTCCTCACGACCCACCTAAACAGAGACATTCATTTTGATTTATGTATGATATATGTTTTGATTTCTTCCATTGATATGTCTTGGTAAGGAGTCTCTCAATCAAAACAACAAAAGACACAGTGGTACATGACATCATGGAGTAGGATGGACTCACAGGAGTTGTTTTCCTCCATCACTGCAAAATCTATCATAGCTAAGAAGGAATTCACACTTTCAGATGGGGCAATGATAGTTTTGTGACAATTTTGGTGTTTTCATGTTTTGTCATTATATTCTATCGAAATAAATAATCAAAAGTAAAGTTATCTTAAGGTCAGTTAAAGGAATATGACACCTCTAACAGAAAACCAAATGAAACAGGCCATTACACTGAACAAAATTATGGCTTTGAGTTTGAATATTTGCAGTCAGTTTTAGACATTTTAAAAGCAAAAAGAAATATTATTAATGTATGCTTTTGTATGTCAACAAGTCACAAGTCTGGCTATCTGTCTTCAGAATCAAATGAGAGAAATTAATCTTTTTCTGTCACCTTGATAATGATGCTGCCTTCATCATAGCCCAGTGCCACATTGTTTGAACCTCTGAGTCCACACACGCACCACACTCGCTCCATGCCATAATTCAGAGTGCTTTCAAGGCGGTAAGTGCTGGAGTGCCAAATTCGCACCGTACCTATTAAGACAGGAGATAATAAAGTTAAACAAATCAAAGATGAGGCAGTGTTTTACTAAACAGAGGTTGAATTCTTCCTCACCATCCTCTGATCCAGTGATGATGATTGGCAACTCTGGGTGGAAGCTGACACAAGAAACATTCTGTGCGTGGCCTTCTAGTGTCTGAACACAGGTCTTATTCTACAACACAGAGAGGGAAAAAGTTGTAGCACACTCATATCACATACACAAACAAAGGAAGAGACAGGACAATGGTGTAAAAGCATATCCTTATCCCTGGCAGTTTTAAGCTTCTGTTTCTATGATAATCATTGGTTAGTCTTGTACAGTGTATCTAGTACAGTGGATTTGGATTATTTCTTCCTCTAACCTGTGTAAACATGTAAATGAAAAGCACCAATAATATATCAGAAACATGAAGGACTTTTTTTTTTTTTTTTACCTGATAGTCCCAGATCTTGACCTGGCGATCATCAGCCCCTGATATAAGATAGGGCTTGTCTCCACCACTGTAGTAATCAATGCAGTTAACTCCTTTCTCATGACCTTCCAAAGTGAAGTTGGGAGATGAGGAGCCTAACTGCCAAACCTACAGCAACCCAGAGGACATAAAAAAATTAAGATTGGCACTTCCAGTATTAACTGAGGAGACACTATATTTTATATGTGTGGTTTATTTACTCTTAATTAAACTAGAAACAACTGAAAGTGACAACACTATAAGCTGGTGGTTCCCACCTTAATTGTTCTGTCCAGGGAGGCACTGGCAAACTGATTATTATCCTTGGGATTGATTACAATTTGCATGACATAGTGAGTGTGACCCTCAAACACTTGGCTGCAAGACCACTTCTTCTCCCAGTCCCACAGCTTGATCAGCATGTCATCTACAAATGAAAAGAAAAAATATTTATACTCATGATCACATTCAATCAGTAAAAATGTATTCAAGACATCAAAACACCCCAAAGTTTGTGTTGTAAGTGTATAATCAATCCAATCATAATAAAAGTGTTATGCACCACTGCTGGTGAGGATGTAAGGTTGGGTTGGGTGGACAGCAATGCAGCGGATGTAGTCTGAGTGAGCCTCGAACATATGGACCCGCTCCAAGGTGTTATAGTTAAACACACGGATCTGCATGTCATCCTGTATGGAAAAAAGAAGAATTTTGACTCATTAAATCCACAGGTCACATAGTTAAGGCAGAAAAAAATACAATATCAAAATCATCCAGAGTTACAGAGTAAAGACTTGTAGAATTATAAGTGCAAACATTGCAGTATGATCAGAATACAGTTGACCATAAGATAACACTCAAAGCATTTCTGAGCTCTGATCTCAATACAATCAAGTAAATATATCTCACCGCTCCAGTAATAACCCAGTTCTTCCTTGCAACAAATTTCGATGCTCTCACAGGGAGGTCACATACTTCAAAAGTTTTCACCAGTGTCTGTATGAAAGGACAATATTTAGTTAAGCATTTCCCCAATTATACATCTGACAGAGTCTTTTATTGCACCGTGATGTATTGATGGCTGTATGTTTAGCCATTAGACATTATTTAGCATAGAGTAATCCGGGTAGTATTTGATCGTACCTGTGTTTCGTGGTTCCACACACAGACACTCCCGTTGTATAGACTGGCCAGCATCCATGGCTCAGTGGGATGAAGGTCCACACTCTTAACTCGGTCTGACCTGGCCGTCAGCCTCCTCTTAATGTCCAGCCTCAGAGGCTGAAGAGCAAAATTAGTTTGGAAGTGTTATTTCCAAATGGGCAACCATTGTATTAACATATATTGACATATTTCTGAACAACCCAGATTCGTCAGCTGAAGGAAACGGAATGGCAGATGTGACAGTCAACCCATAGCAATGTTAGCATGCTAATCTTTAGCCGTAAACATTCCCTACAATTATTTTATAATAAGATCGTTTAAGCTCCTTAATGTTTAATTGGATAAAACTCTTAAGACAAAAATAAACATATCTAAAGCCAATAAAAGTCAATGTTGTAACTGTTAATAGCACAGTTTCAAGCTTCCAGGTCAAGCTAAGTACCCGCTATGCTATCGACTAGAGCATTTTATTTGACACCGGTTCAAAGGTGATTTTGATAAATAATATGAATGAAGTACACATATATTAACTAAACATGGGCGGAAGTATTTTTCAAAGCCTCTTACCATCGTTTATCCCCTGATGTCGCACTAAAATCAGCTAAATCTGTATGAACAACTGCAGATCCTAAGGTTGCGATTTCAGTGAACGGTGCGATGGATACTGACGTGGAACTTCCTGAAACATGATCTCGCGTGATTTGCGCCTGTAATGGTGACGTGACATGAAGGGTGATTCAGCTTCAGCAACAAAGCATGAAGGTAAAAAATAACAATCAACATGCAAATTAAGTACAAATATAAAATACTTCACATGAGTACTTGTGGGTTTTTTTTTTAAGTTAAGAGGAAATGTAGCTCTAGTTCATTTTATTTTAGAGGCAAAATCATTTTCCAGCTTCAGATATGTCTGGCTTTTTTTTTTTTTTTTTTTTTTGTGATTGAGTTTATTTAACTTTTCCATCCTCCTCCTGTCCATTGAAAACCATATGTCTGCAGGTGTGTTGATTATGAATGTTTGTTATAAACTGAAGGAGGATTAAATGACAAAATCCCATATTCTTAGGCTAAAGAAACTCTTGTGTTCTTTGGATTTTCATTGTCACAGGGCTTGTTTTTTTTTAAAAAAATTTTTTTTATTTTCTTTTTTTTTCATTCTTTCTTTTTTCTTCTCTTTCTTTTTTTATTATTTTATTATTAATAAGTTTAAGATATATGTTCCCTTTTGTCATGTCATGGTAAAAAGATACAATAATACAAAAAAAAAATTTAAAAAAATTGATGAAAGTAAATATGATTTGCAAGTAATACTCTTATTCTTGGTACATTGAACTTTTAAAATATATAGTTCCTATTGAACAGTAACAGCAACAAAATACATATTATCTTATGGAATATGATAAATTTCTGTAGATTGAAAAATTCATAAAGTACTTAAAATGAGCTCAAAGTTAGTGCTTCCACATCCACATCCCATATGAAGGCAGTGGAATGGGGTCAAAGTGACCCCAAGGAATGCACAAGGGTTAAACATTTACAACAGTAAATGTAACATACATATGAATATAATGGTAATATCATAGCTTAATAGTCCTAATCATTTTACTGGACAATTACTACTAACAATGATTTTACTTTTAATACTATAATTCAGAATCTATTCTTGTAGAGGAATAATTTCAGTGTGATAAATGTGACAACTGTCAATATTTCTTCTACCAATGGTTTGATATAATTCCCGATTAACAAGTTGAGATGTTATATATTGAGATATATAGCGGTGCGTTATCAAGGGAATGTGAGAAAAGCCAAAGTTTAAAAGAAAAAAAAACAAGGAAAAATTTAGAAGTGAGTATTAAAATTGTGTTGTTTTATGAGAGTGAAATAAACTGATGTGTTACCCATGGGTATATTGTCCCATATTTCCCCCAGCAGATGGTGTTGCAACCATTGGTTTCATAAAATACCCTGATCCCTCAGTCCTTCAGTCTATTAACCTCTTCAGTAAAGCATTTGTGTGTTTGGTTGAAACATTTTTGACATTCTTCTGACAGAACGTTTCTCCCAAATTCCTAATAAAAATGTTGTCAGAGCATTTATTTGCAGAAAATGACAACTTAGGAAGAGCTCACCAATCATTATTGACTTGAGTAACCTTGATTATGTATGACAGCTTTTGTTTTTAACATGCTTTCACCTATTCTTTCACATTAGTGATCAGAACTTTATTTCTCTTCTGACCCAAAAATGCAAGCAATTCAGCTTTAATTCACGGGTTTAAAATGTCTCCTAATATTTTCCAGACTTGCATGTGACTGTACTAGGGTAGGGTAGACTGGGTTTAGAGGTTGACAACCTGCACTTCTTGAGTTGTGAATAAATAAATAACAGAATAATAATTATCATCAATATTTTCTATTTTAACACTTTGACAACTAAAATGTGCTTCATGTCATGTTGTACCTGCTTTTCATTTACTTTTTTCTGGGTCTTTTTTTTGTTTTTTGGGGGGATTTGTTGTGTTCTTTTTGGCCAAAATGTTTCTTTAGTTGGGAAAGGTTACTGACCTCTTGGATCCACCCAAGACTACAAATACAAATGTCTTAAAATGCTATTGACTTTCTATGAGTGACAAAGTACCTCTACTTTAGTGTTACTTGCCCGACCTTTAAAACTGATCAATAATAGGCCTGCATTCACACACAGCATGGTTTAGTCTCAAAAGCACCTTTATTTGTTGTAATTCATTCACAGAGGAGCACACACAGACCTTTTAGAGCAAGTATATAAATACAAAAACAGACATTTGCCTCTTTATTCTTTTCTCTTGAACACCTGAATACAAACTATGTCCTCACACGTCAGCTCCTGTGAGTAGAAACAGAACAAAAGGACAACATTACCAGGTACATTCAGTTGCGTGATCTCATTTTACATTAAGCTCCAATCCTGATTAAAAACTCTCATAGTGATTGTGTTGCGAGCCCACCAGATAGAGTTTGTCATCTTCGATCCAGTGCTTCCAGCCTCGGTTGGCCTTCTCTCCTTTCTGTGTGCACACCAGCTTGTCCCCCTCCCACGTCACCAGACTCTACATGATTACATAATGTACTTTAATCATTGAGCTTCTCTGACAAGTTTGACTCTCCATTAAAAATGTCATGTGAAATTAAAAGTGTAAAGCACTTAATCTAAAAACCCCTTGCCACCTTTAACTTCGTTTATAGAAATGCTTTTGCAAATTATGCTCTGCAGCCATTAAGACTCCAATTAATATTGCTTTTATGATAATGTACAGTTCACAGAAACAGTATGGGGAGAGTATTTACTCTTGTTGTGGGCAGAAAAATCTTTAATTTATTGTAGAGCCTGCCTCTGTGGAGTCTGAATGTTGGCATATAACTGTAGTGAATCTTTAATTACTCATGCCATCATGGATTAATACTAATAGTCTTTTCTAGAATATGAATGCTGAATTTGGCCTTTTTTTCTTTCAGTGATCAGTCAATTTATATAACTGAAAAAAATATGCCTTTTCATTTTTTAATTTTTTCATTTTTGCTAACAGATGTGTTTACTTCAGGCTTTAGAAATATTGTCTCTCTGTGTTGGAAAACTTGTGGTGACTCTTGTCAAGGGCAGCATGAGGTGTACCCACCTTGATGTTTCTGTTGTCTAATCCCTTGGTGTACTCATCAAATTCGACACCTATGGTGAAGCCCAGCTCATAATTCCTGAAGGTGCTTAGGGTTTTGAACTCAAACCTGTCTCCATCTTGAGTAACAACCTTGGTCTGGGACAAGGAAATTGCAATTTTCCTTGTGGCAAAGTCAATATCTGGGACCAGAATAGAGAGGCTTAGTCATACAGGATGTTCAAAGCAGTCAAATTAGAGTCATCTGAGAAAATGATATCAGACAGGCTGATATAATAGGAAGATAAGTGACTTGCAATTCTTGGAATATAGTTTTTTTTATCATCTCTTTGTGTTTAAAAAGATTATGTAGCTTCTGGAAAAGGGAAAGAAGCAAAAGTAGATGATCACTTCTGTAACTGAAAGATCAATAGAGCAAATAAATGGAAATATTTTGTGACTTATGGAGGCTGTGACCCCTCTAAAAACACAACTAAGACATCACACCCTGAAAAACCCCAATAAAATGAAAGGCGCCTTACTTAATACTTTCAGATACTCCTCAAATTTGTCACTGGTTTCCAGTATCCATTTCCCACTGAAGTCTGCAGGCATGGCGGCAGCTGGTTGGACTAGACTTTAGACAGTGGCGGAGGGGGTAAGAGCAGGGTGTTCTCTTCCTTTTATTTGAGTCAAGGGGGCACGAGGCCAGAGAACTATTGATAAGTGAGTCTACAGCTTGAAGGTGATTGGTAGGGACAGTTGTTGTGGAAGGGGAGTGGGAAGACTCACCCTTTTGTTTCAGTCTTTACAGTCACTGGGGGAGGTTACGAAGGCGCACGCACACAAACACACACACACACACACACACACCACTGTTCAGTTTTCGCCCCAATATGAACTATATGTACGCTCAGTGATGGGCAGTGTGCAATGTACAGACAGAGGCACATATTTTGTAACACGTGCAATGGATTGCTCCTTATTTGACTTTAGTCTGTGGTAAACTCAAATACATGTTTTGAACTCTGATCATTTGGGTTAATAAAGTTCAACCTGTCTTGCAGTACTGAATCTACACTGAAAGAAAAAGAGTTCAACCAGTGGTGGATTTTGAAAGCTTTATCTAGATGAAGGTGTATGGCTGATAAGTTTGGAGATGGAAAAGTCATTATTTGATAGAATGGTTGATATCATCATCATGTATTTATTCTACAAAATTATTATGCTGAAAATGCAAAATTAATTTCTGGAATTATTTTCCACTTTACTGGATAACACCAAAGTCAAAGAGATAAAAACCTAAAATAAATTTGATTTTTTGAACAAACTCACAGTAGTAATTAACCTTCAGCTGAACATGGAACAACCTGTAGAAAATTCAAATCAGTGATTTTTTTTTTATCACCAATCAAAGCTACTATTCTCCCTCAAAGTCAATATATCCAGTTAGAAACCTACTATTAAAATCAGCACCAACCTCTTTCAATTCTGATATTTTTTGAACATGGTGTTTATTACATAAATGCATGCATGTAAATGCATTTAGCATTTTTACGTAAGACCACAGAAAACTGTAAAAGAAAAGCACATTAGTATAAACTAAAAAAGCACTCAGAGAGCGCAAACCTCCGCCATGCAGCACAGTTCCCCCACATATTGTGACTGACACCCCGCAATATTACTCCCACATTTTTAAAAAAATCTATTTTATTAGATTCTTGACACTGGAAACATACCCAAAGAAATGTGAACTACATGCTGCTAACAAAGAAATTAACAAATCCACATTTCCGTAATGATGGTTTTCTTCAGGATCTAGCTCCATAACTATTGAAGATA
>JAPSES010000029.1:7531-18206 GCA_029822895.1 Maxillicosta whitleyi | reverse complement strand
TTTTTTTAAAGAAATACAAGTATGAGGAAGAACAGTTTAACCCTGGATGGAAATGGAAGGGTTTGAAGAAGGAAATACAGCTGGATTGTTTTATGTTCTTCTGTTTTCTATTTTTGTTATAACTTGAGCTCTTTTCCTGTAACTTAATCATGACCTGTTGTTTTTATGGCTTGTATGTTAGTTATGTAAATTTGGGACAATATAAGTTGGCTTCTTCCTACTCCATTTTGGACATACAGTGTTGTTGTGGAGCCACAATGAAGAAGTTCAACAGTCTTTCCTTGCTTTGCCTTCATTCTTACCTTTGATATTCTAGAATGTTCTGTTTACATTTATGGTTTTTCTCTTTGCATTTCATTCACCTTTGTATTTTGTTTCTACTTATGTTCAATATAAACTTCACACTTACTAAACTTACTTAACTCTATAAAACCTGATGTGTCATCGCTGACACACACTTTGGATGACTGGAACTCTTTCACTGTTTGTGTAATTAGAAGAAATCCAACAGTTTCTGAAACCCAAGACGTTGGGCTTCATAGGCTTTATTGGGTCTTTACGGTAATTTCAATCATCCCTGTATTAGAAGCTGGAGAAAAGGCTGTTTTGGCAGAATTATAATATGCAGTAAATTGGAAATTACTGCTATCTTTTGAAAGATCTGTGGGGAAAAAGTACTCTTGACAGATGGGCAAATGGACTCACAGCACATTTTCTAACCTTTTATCATCAAAATAAGAACAAAATGTCCAGATGGACCATTTCAGGCTTAGGGTTTAAAGAGTTAACTTAAATGCTTCATCCTCTATTTGGAAAAAACAACTGATCTGACAAAGACTCTATCAAATCCAAATGATCTATGAGGTTTACTTAAAAGTCTGTGGCTGATAAATCCCCTTCAGAAACCGACTGCATGGATCATCAGAGGTGATTGAAGGTGCACATACACCTGCCTCTACCGAGCCTTTTTAATGTTCTGAAATCCACCAACAGTTCAAGACAAAAACCACAGTAAACTTTTAGTAAAGGATGGGAAGATCTGCAGCTGCAAAGACTTGGGGAAAAAACTCAAATGTATGTTTTGAGGATTTTAACCCATAAAGATCCTTTTGTGGCATTTCCCAAATAATTTTTTTTCTCTATATCTTTTCAAGTGATTTATCACCATTTATTCTAACAATATGGTCTGTATTTTGCATTCTCAAGTGAAAATCAGGTGTTTTTCTACATTTCATTCGCTGATCATGATTGATGTTCATAAAAGCTCAGATGAAAGTTGAATATTGTCAAACCAAAAACAGAGAAAACAGAAGAAAAAGTGATTTTTCTGTAAAATGTATCATTAACTGAACATAAACGCAGTGTCTCCATCCACTGTCATTAATTCAAGTCCATGGGTTTTACCGGTGAATTGATGTTGTAGAAGATCATAGCATTTCCATGGTAACTATGAAGCCTCTGTATGTCCAAATGGGTCAAATCTGATGACCATGAAATGATGAATAAGTGTATTTTACACCAATTATTTACATATATTGATAAAATTAATGGATCAACAGTGATTTGATTTTTTATATCAGTAAATGATTTGGTTGCTTGTGGCTGTTTTGTTTTTTATGAGTTAATGGACAAGGTGTATAAGTGTATTTAAGTGTATAAATATTAGAATAAAACCAAAGAAGAGAGTGAAAGAGCAGATGATGGTGCAGTTATTGTTGTGAAGCAAACAGAGACAGAAGTTTTGTTTCTTTGTCAGAATGTGAGAACATTCTTCTTCCTGGATCTTTCATATCTGTCTAACTTTCATATGATGAAACATGGATATTCACACTGACTTCACCAGGTCCTGGAGGTCAGAGAATTTGCTGGAGCAGCAGAGCGTACATTTGGCAACTCTGTCAGAAAATAGCCTCCAAAAGCAGCATTTTGGTTGTTTTCAGTTTGTTGAAATTGGTCGAACAAGGCAGCAGGCAGTAAGCAGGACCAAGACAAAGATCCATATTAACAAAAACTACAGATGACAGATGATTAATCGGCATGGTGGGGTCTGTCGAGCCGCTGGACCCCCGGCTGACACCCTGAGCCACCAAACACAAAACCAAACCCCCCCTGGAGCCTCGGCAGCCCGGAGGAGCGTGGGCGAAGGGTGGAAGCAGGGCACCGTCCCCACGGAGCCCAGAGTGACGACGGAGAAAGACTCCACGTATTGGAGTCGGGAATAGGGGGGGGGTTGGAAAGATTCAGACAAAAAAAAGACAGAAAGTGTGTGTTTTGTTGCTGCATTTGTGTTTGTGAGTTACTCAGAGGAAGGCAAAGTGTGTATTTGTGTTTGTGTGCATGTGTGTGGGAGTGGATGCTTTGTGTATTGGAGTGTGTGCATGTGTTTGTCAGTATGTGTGTGTGTGTGTGTGTGATTGTGCAGCGACTAAACCCCCCATCTGCCACAGGGTGGGCGGCTCGCCACACAACCACAATACACACCAACATTTTTGTAACTGTGGGCGTTCAAAAGGCTTGGGAGCGCTGCAGTCCTCCTGCTCTGGGTTTGTCTCCACAGTGATCACTTCAGTTTGATCACTTTATCATCCGTGCATTCACACACACACACACACACAAACTGGCACAGACACACATACACAGGCAGGGTTTGTACTTGCATATTTACAGTCATTCATCCCCCACGGAGCTGGAAATATACAATGTTTTAGTCAAATACCACAAAAACACTGCATACAGATGGATGCTTTTGTAGCTGAAGTTACACACTATGGTCATGTGACCCATTAAAGGATGAAACACCATAGACTCCATGAGCCTAATGCATGGGTAGATTACATGCCACCACCATGACACACACTTAGCATCGATGGTCCAAGTGTGTGAATACGACCCAAGAGACTGAAGATCAGAACCAGACTAACCAAAAACAGTCCCTCCTTTGGTTTTATGATGTTGGTGCTGTCGGTGTAGGTTATAGGTTTTCACCCACAGTGAACTCTGACATCATCATTTTCATTTGATTAGATTAGCTAGAACTTCACTGATGCTTTGAGCAGAGCCCTCAGGAAATTGACGTTCCAAAAGCAGCACAAAGAGCGAACATAGGCACAAGAAACAGCAAAAAGAAAAAACCCATAAAAAAGCAATATAATAATATAACTATAAAAAACACTAGTAAAAACAAACAAACAAAAAGACCCACAATTGCATTTCAGAAAGTAATAGCAAAAACAAGTGGCAAAGTAGTAGTAGTAAAATTAATATTATATTATTGTAATATTAAAAAAAAAAAACCCTATTCTCCCAGACTTATAATAATAATAAGTTTAATATACAATAATACACTTAAGATTTGAACGTATTCTATCAGACTACATTCCAGGGGATGTTTTTTTCTGTATTTCGACCATTCAACCACATTTTCTTCATTTTCTTATTCATCCACGTTGAAACAATGTTTTAATTCATCACGAATATTTTTTTACAACACAAACTCCAGTTTGTTGTGTCCATGTGAAAACAAATATCGTTGTCACATATTAAGTTATGATTGTGTTTTACTGCTTTGTGTAATGAACACATACATGTATATGTCTAAAGCTCATGCAGGTGCAAATATAAGACAGTGGGTGAGAGTAACCGTCCGCATCGGCACTTTTAAGGATGGACACATGGACCGATGTTTGATAAAATCTGCATAATATAAAGTAAACACTTAAAAAAAAAAAAAAACAGAAACCAACACTTTTCCTTCATCTTGCAGCTCCACTTAACTAATGCCTGCATGTTTCCAGAATGTCCACAGTTTAGATCCAATACAATAGTTTGGCTTCAGCATTTGCATTCAGTTGTGGCTGCATTTTAGTGCAAACAGAGATATTTAGTAAAACTCAGGTCATGTGCACAGAGTTTATTTTACACAGAAAAGGTAAATAACCACATGGACACTGTGGAAGAAGTAGACACAGCCTATTTGTTTGTGGATTGTCATTTTAAAGTATTTGGTGATTGCTGTGTTTTTTTTAGAACTGGATGTACAGTGTATTTGTACCAGAGAACAGATCTGGACTGGATCAGGCATTCAACCCCCTGGAAGAAGGCTATCACTGCTGCTACACTACTGGAAACACAGACTTTGAACATTGAAAGGTTATGATAAAACTGCACTTAATGAGGTCAGCTACTACTAATTTTTGATGAATTTCTCAAGCACATTAATGAACAGATGACTTAACACTGTGTTATAATGAATTAACCCATAAAAACCCAGGGGTATTTTTGTGGCAGTTTCCAAATTCTAATTTTTCTCTGTCTATAAGTAATAATAATAATAATAATAATAATAATAATAATAATAATGGATCAGACTTTTATAACGCTTTTCAAGTCACCCAAAATACTTTACATTATTGATCCATTATTCCTTCACTCTCACATTCCCCCTTTGATGGTGTTAAACTACATTTGTAACCACAGCTGTCCTGGGGCAGGCTGACAGAAGCATGGCTGCCAATTTGTGCCATACACATTCATACACCAGTGTGAGTGACACTGGTCTATGACCTTTCTTCTGTGATTCATTACAATTTATTCTAATATTATAGGCTCTGTATTTTGTATTTTCAAGTGAACAACAGGTATTGTCCAATATTTAATTCACTGATATTGTAGCTGTTCATCAAAGCTTAGAACAAATCCAAAGGTTATTCTATCAAAACAGAGAAAACGGAAGAAAACGTATAATTTTCTGTAAAATATATCATTAACTGAACATAAACCCAGTGTATCCATCCACTGTCATTGATCCAACTCCATGGGTTTTAGTGGGGAATTGATGATGTAGAAGATGATGGTGTTTCCATGGTAACTACAGAGCCTCTGAACGTCCAAATAGGGCATATTTGATGACCATGAAAAGATGAATAACTGTATTTTGCAACAATTACTGACATGCATTGATAGGGTTAGTGGATGAAAAGTTATATAATATTTTGTAGTGGGGCAGCATGGTTTGAACTAACTTTCACTTATATGCATGGGAAACGACATCCTAAAGACCCCTGACTTCCAACCAATATTAACTCCTGTTAGTTATTGTCATAGGGGCCCCAGTACACTGCCTTGCCTGGAGGCCTATAATACTGTTAAGACGGCCCTGCCTTAGATGATGATCATTTTTCTTGTTAATTGTGACTCTGCCTCACTGCCTTAGATTAGATTTTCATTAGAAATGTCCTCTCAGGTCTGTTCATACACAGGTGATTGGAGCCACAGTTTGGGATGTTATTTCTAATTGCAATGACTTTGTGTTTTTCAAGTGTCTCATTCAAATATAGAAAACTTTCAGATTTTTCTTTCAGTGCCTCAGTGAGAAGCAAATGTTAAATGTATTTCAGTTTTTTTTTTGTTTTTTTTTTGGCTTAACATAAAGACTCAAACATCTATCACTAACCAAAACCATAAGGATCTAAACTGTTTAATAGCCTATCTGTTGATCCACTAATCGTATACATGCAAATAATTGGTGTAAAATACACTTCGTCATCTTTCATGGTCATCAGATATGTACACATTTGGACATTCAGAGGCTCTGTGGTTACCGTCATCTTCTAAAACACTGATTCGCCAGTAAAACCCATGGAGTTGGATCAATGACAGTGGATGGACACACTAGGTTTATGTTCATTTATTGATAGATTTGACCAAAAATGTCACCTTTTCTGCAGAATTCTCTCTTTCTTTTTTTGTTTTTAAATATAATAAGCCTCAACTTAATTTGAGCTTTTATGAACATCTACATGATCAGTAAATGAAATGTAGAAAAATACCTGATACCTGAAGAAAATAGATTATTTATACTGATAAAATAGAAAATACAGAGGATAATAGTATAAATAAATGGCGATAAATCACTTAATAAAAGTTAAATACAGAGAAAATGTCATTTGGGAACTGACATTTAAAGTAGCACCGGGTCTTTATGGTTTAATTCTTGATAAATCTTTAGTCCTGCATGAATCCATTTCGGTAGATTTTTTTTGGAACAAGTGCAGATGCAAATCCGACATTTTTAAAGTAGTTCAAAGAAGCGATTGCTCTCCTACTAATCATCCCATCAATCTCATCCACTAACAATAGGCAGACTCAGTGAGAACAGTGATCTGTTCCTGACAAAAACAAATGTGCGTGTGCAGTCAGTGTGTGGGCTCAGCTGGCACAAAAACAACACAATGCAACACAACCTACCCGGATACCAGCCTTATAAGCAGACGGGGATCCTCTCACATCACCGGAGAAGCCATTTAAGGAGAAAAGTGCCACCGGAATTCCGAACCATGGGACACTTTTTACCTTTTGACGAGACGGGAAAAAAAGCGCGAAACCCGTGTTTATGACTGAAATAAGTTTATGTTAAACTGATTTAGATGCAAACATTTGCAGCAATATTTGTTCAAGTCGATCATGTAAATGTTGTTTATTGTCGCATTTCGTCACAGCATCATCTCCATCCTATTTCTGGAGTTCCCTTTTACTTGGTCCATATTTGGCGAATGACGTCACGGGACACCCAGAGATTCCCTTTATAACCATACTGCAAAATCCACGAGCTATTTACAACAGATGAGAGGCGGAACAGACAAAAATGAGGGCAAACATTGTAAATGTTTGAGGCAGAACCGAGCAGTGAACTGGTTGAATTCCTCTGCAGCATTAACCCGGTTTTTCGCGGTGTCAAAGACATGACAGCTAAACTAGTAGATGAAGTTTCTGCATCGCTCAGTAGTATTGTGGACAGTATTCCTAAAGATGTGTACCCAGCGGAGGTGGGGCCGGTGGTTTTTAAAGAGGAGCCCGTGGGTGAGGATGAGTATGAAGGGAAACCGGATAAGAATCAATACGGTAAGTCAAGTGGTTCTAGGATTTTGTGGAGTTTTATTTTTCTGACTGCTGCGCGTAAAGGTCGAAGCCACTTCAAATGTGTTTAGATACAGGTATCTGATAGATTCCGTTACTTTTACAGGTGGTCTCCTGTTCGAGCAGAAGAGCCCACCTGAACTGCCTCTTCACGCCGACCTGACGCACTACGTGGCAACTTTACGCACGCATCCTGTGGCGTTCACCGGCAAGTTTTGTGTGGACTCCAGGGGCCCGGGAGGACCGTGGACACCAGGGGACACAATCAACGTGGTCAGCGCTGACATCGCAGACCCGGGTCCGATCACAGGATCCGGATCCCCCCCGGTATCACCTGAGATTTACGCAGGAGCGGGTGGAGGAGACGCGGAGGACGGGGGAACCGGTGCCATGGCGCACGGACAGCCAGACATCAGCCACATGTACGCGCCCACTCACACCCACCCACACCCACACCCCCATCCACACCCGACCCCTTCCTACTCCTGCAGTGGAGATATGTACCAGGACCAGTCCGGAGGGGGGTACCTGGCCACCTCCACCTGCGCCATGTCCTACCACCCCACACAGACCTACAACTCTGCGCCCAAACCGACGGTGGACGGTGCCGCGCTGCTCTCCATCATGCCGGAGTACGGGGGCTTCTACCCGCAGAGCCAGAGGGAGATCCAAACGGCCTTTCCGGAGCGGAAATCCCTCCCGTACCCGTTGGACTCCCTCCGGGTCCCGCCGCCCCTCACACCCCTCAACACTATCAGGAACTTTACGCTCGGCGCCCCCTCCCCGGCGGCCGACGGCCCCATGGCGGCCGCCTTCCCCAACCACCAAAACCTGCCCCTCAGACCCATCCTGCGACCGAGGAAGTACCCGAACCGACCGAGCAAAACCCCGGTCCACCAGAGGCCGTACCCGTGCCCGGCGGAGAGCTGCGACCGGAGGTTCTCCCGGTCGGACGAGCTGAGCCGGCACCTGCGCATTCACACCGGCCACAAACCGTTCCAGTGCCGCATCTGCATGAGGAACTTCAGCCGCAGCGACCACCTGACCACGCACATCCGCACGCACACCGGAGAGAAGCCGTTCTCCTGCGACCAGTGCGGGAGGAAGTTCGCCCGGAGCGACGAGAGGAGGCGACACATGAAAATCCACCTCCGGCAGAAGGAGAAGAAATCCACCGCATCATAATCCGCACCGCGCACGGAATGGTGACTGTGCTGTGTACGCGCCTTTACTGTCACTACTCACACGTCAATCAGGATCAATCAAACCACGTGTTCATTATTTATCAGAGCCTGAAGTTCCGTTTTTCTCCAGGGTTGGTCAGATGGACACTGAACTGACTGTTCAAGTATATGAAGTGTAAAGGGAGTCTTCACATGGCTGATGCATGACCTCTGACCCTCTGTACCCACTCACACAGCTTTAGTGCTCTGTGGCAAGGCATTAGTATACCTATGCTTCTCAGGGATTGAAATACAATTCAGGCTGCAAACATGGGACCAAATCCCTGTAGGTTAATAAAGAAAACTGCATTTTTCTAGAGCAATTTAGTTTATATAAAGGAAATTTGGGGCACAGGAAGCAAAAGGAAAATTTACTTCCATTGTTTCATGAAAGCTGCATCATCAGTGTGAAAGAAGAAAAGTATAGCAGCGAACTTCATTACTGATGGTTATGGTCTTTAAAGGTACAATTTGTAATATTTTGAAAACAGTAAAAAAAAAGTCAAATTCTCAGCAAAGAAATATCAGTTTTGATATAATGACAAAGATGTCATTAGCCTGTGATCAGATGTTAGTATGCCAGTCTGCTAGCACAAGACCTAGAAACAAAGGAAACCGAAAACAGAAAAACTACAAATAACAAAAACAGATTTGAAGCAAATAAATTAGTGATCAAAAGGGAGAAGTTTAGGCTGTTACATGAGCTCAAACGATGATGAACCAAAAACATCAAATCCATGAGGTCAGACAGATGTGGTGTTTTTCATGATATAGTCAAAGAACAAATGCATCCAAGATTAAAACTAAATGAAATGAGAAGGATGCATACTCCACCTCCAGTGGTTCAGTGTAAACAAATACAAATTGCAATTAGGACGCCATCTTGATGAATGATGATGGGGCAATAATCCATATACAGAGAAAACCTCTGTTCCAATACATTATATTTTAATGATGAATTGTGTTGATAAAATGCTAAAATTGGACTCAAACATGTTAGACTGTTCTCTTCAAAGCCACCACACTAACAAAAGCAGATATTTGACATTACAGAATACAGGAGGTGCTGCTCAAACACCACATCAGTCTGTGTTTCTGTTGGTTTGGGTCCAACTGGATTAAATCCAAGATACACAGACTTTAGTTCCTGATTTAACAGGATGACGGTGAAGCATAGTCTCAAAACCACAACAAAATCGTAACTTTCCGCTAAAACGTTGCCCCTATTAATAGCAAATATTAATTTTAATCTTACAAATTGTACCTTTCATTTTGACACCGATAACATCAGTTCAAAACAGCTGAAACAGTAACCACACCCATTAATTACAACATTTTTATATGTCATAGTATCCCAGGGACAGAGGTGAGCACCTCAGGTTGAAACGGCAGGAAAATGAGGCTTTTCTACGTTATTTTTCCAGTAATGTTCAAATGAAATCTCAGATTAATCTGTTTTATTTCCGCAGCCAATGACCAGATGACTTGTTTTACATTGTTACAAACAGCACATGGAACTCAGAGGGGACTTGTCCAGACTGTAGCCTGATAATCTGTCCCACTCAGGGTAGATTTTTTATTTTTGGATGTGTTCAGGTGTTAATATGTGTTGAGATGTGTTGAACTTTTCTACGTATTGAATGTGAGATACAGTCAGAGACAAAGAAAGAGTCACTGGATAAATTAAAGATCTGTGTTTTGTGTTTTCTAATTTTTATGCAAATGAGTTCGAGCACTAAAGCTTCTCCTCTGCTGGGCCGATGCTTCTAGTCAATGCAATTAAATGTTTACTTGTACATCCATCTCTGTCTCGTCCTCCTTTTCAATTCAGGCTGATTTGAGCAGTTTGTGCACTTTCATAACATCACAGTTCTATAAACCAAGTTCAGGTTCATGGACACAGAGGACTCTAAGATCTGATGAACCTGGACACAGGTTTTAGTTTCATTTGAGTAAATAATGTGTCGTTACTGCAGGGTCATAGTATGATATACACATCCACGTTTCCACACCTTTGTTTATTTATTTTGAATAGTTATTTTTAAAATTGTGTCTCTTTATTATATATATATATATATATTTATATGACAAGATTCTGGAATTACAAAAATGAAATACAAGTTCCACTTGACATGAAATAGTTCCACATGTCATATAAAATTGTTCCATGTATCTTATGAAATAATTCCATGAGTCTTATGAAATAGTTCCAGGTGTTGTATAAAATAGTTCTACATGTCACATATAGTTCCATGTGTCATATAAATATTATGGTTGTGACGTCTAGAGGTGAAATTACAGATTCCACTCAGTTGAATAACCTTCACCAAACTCTAGTTTTACAGTGGCAACCAGAAATATGAAAACCAACAGCGAACAATTTTTTAAAATAGTAGTGTCATGAGCTGCAGCTGGCTGGCTCAGTGGTAAGATTATGGTCTGGGATCCATGACCGGAGACGCATGCAAACACTGAGCTGCCAGTGAGGGTCCTTGGGCAAGACCCTTAATGCTCCCGCCCAATGGGCAGCACGGTGG